>JAUCMR010019770.1:0-14543 GCA_032357425.1 Enteromius argenteus | reverse complement strand
CACATTTATTAATCAAATCCGTTAAAGGATTGTTAGGCTGCATTAATTAGATCAGCCGGAACCGGGAACACTCCCCTCACACACGGTGTACTCGTTACATCGTAAAAAGAATGGCATCTACACTAATATTAGTCTGTCTCTCTCTTATTCTGTTCCTCAGGAGTATCCAGATCAGATGGTGTATCAGCACAAAGAGATGATCTTCATCAAAGACAAGAACACCTAGATGAGCCCTGTGGACAGATCACAGGAACCAGATGCACAAACACACACACACACACACTATAAATCCTTTGCACAATCTGACATGCACTTAAAATCTAACTGGAGATTAGGTGCTGGGCGTCCGGAGAACTGGACCCAACTAAGCCTGGTTTCTCCCAAGTTTTTTTTTTTCCCCATTCTCTCACGGATGGGGTTTTGGTTCCTTGCCGCTGTCGCCTCTGGCTTGCTTAGTTGAGGGCACCTAATTTCTAGTGATTTTTGTCGCTTTGATTACAGAGACCATCTCTGCATTTAATAAATAAATGGTTTAATCTCGTCATTATACATTACCATCACTCTATTCTCCTATTTGATAATGTTCAGTGCTTTGCTACAATCTGTATTGTTAAAAGTGCTATATAAAGAAAAGTGACTGATTGATTGATTGACAAGATCAACAAATTCTTGATGACTACATCAAGACCATTTTAACCAGGGATTAGAGCTTATAGGAGGTATTTAAGTAAGCTAGTTCTTTTGTTTTTTCTCCTCTCACAGGCCATGATGGTATGTAACCCATTTGGAATACAACTACAATTACAATGATAACCCAGAATATTAGCAGTTGTGTTTGTGTGTGTTTAAACACTGAATTTAGATTACTAGACCCCTGACCCTGCTTACTTATGTAACTCATAGCCCGAGAGATGCTTGCTTGTGGCTTTATTTAGTCACTCATTTACAAAGTAAAAGTATTTTACACAGAGGAAAACACAACATTAGCACACACACACCTGACTAGCCCCCGAAAACAAATCACACACTGCTGATTGTAGCATGGAAACCCAATTTTAACAGCTTATAGGTTTGCATTTTATTGTATGGAAGACACTTCTGCAAAACTAATTCTGAGAAGAAAAATAAAGCATGCGTGCATGTGTTTAAAAAAACAAGAGGGAGATTAAATGATAACCTGATTTTGTGGACTGAATGAATTACCAAAATTAAGTTTCCAAAAATCCACATTCTGTTCTTGATGAGAAAAAGAAAGAAAGAAAGACAGAAAGAACATCATAAGATTAGCAAGATTGTGAGCAAATTATGACAATTTTCTTTTTTTGTTCCTTTCAAGCACTTCACTCTCATTACTCGTTATTAGCATTTTATCTGTCAATTCAGGATGTTTATTTCTCAGAGAGCTGCGTGCATATCTCATGTCCATCACACAACCCTTGAGTCTGCTTTAAATTGGACAGTGTCTTCACACACAGCCTGATTCATCTCTGCTTCCACAAGGATCATCTCTTCTAGGCCAACTGCGGGAAGGAGATACAAAGAACAGCAGACCAGACTGACACTCACTGATCGGTCAAAGATGAATGGCAGCAGAGGAGGGACGTTTGATGTGTGATGAAACTCGACATCCAAGCAGGATCTGAGCACTGGTGCACTCTGGGGCAAACGCCAGTTATCTATTCCTGTCAGCCGCCACCTCAGCAGATGACTGTCTTACATGGAGTCGAGCATGTCTCTCAGCGTGCAAAGTGCTGGAGCTCTGCCAGAGCAGTGTTTGTTTTGCTCTTTGTTCTGTGGATCTGCTGCTGTATGCCATGGGCTAACATCAGAGCACATGAATAAATCACCAGATCACTAGAGAAAAAAACTGCCTAGGGTGAAAAAAAAAAAAAAAAAATTGCCCTGGGTGATGTCAATTCATTGAAAAATCGAAAAAGAATCATTTGGAATCAAAATTTCTTAATATAGTCTTTTGCATTTCATATCTTATTTTTCCAGTCCAAAAAGAGAATTTATGAAGAATCAAAAGTTGCATCATACTGTTAAAGTTGTACTTTTGTAGCTTCATATGTGCAAACTTTACAAAATTTGTGACATTTATCCTTCAACAAATGCTTGGGCTGACTGATATTTGCTGCTGTAACCCTTAGAAAGAGGCTGACACGCAAAATGCTAGAATATAGGTTTAATCTGTATGTTCCTCTAGTTGAAGCACTAATATTTAAACTTAAAGTTTAAATCATGTAAATAAGATTTTCAGAGAGTGGACAATTGCTCAATTAGATTGATGGAATTTTTTTCTTTAAACATATAATGTATTACTTAAGCTGTTGTGGTGTTTGTTCACGTTCTTTCTATAAGTTTTGGCAGTGACATAATCTAGAAACAATGTGAATGAACACCACAACAGCTTAAGCTGCACATTTTGCAAAACACAAATTTTATGTCACTGCCAATACTTTTGGCCATGACTGTATTTATAAGATAATAACAATTAAACAAATAATAATAAATTAGAAGGCCCATCTGCTATATCAAACATTTAGTGTAGCTCTTGATCTGGATTTGCTGGCTTCTAGAAGAATCCTCTTGACATTGTGTGTGTGTGTGGATGAAAGAGACAGAGGGGGTCAGAGAGAGATTTCCTTGTCAGCTCTGCCAAAAGCAGGTTCTTGAGCTCTCCACTCTGTGTCTGTTTGACACGCTGCTAAAGCTGCTGAGGGCAGATTAGTCCCAAACTCCTGCTGACTGCAAGCAAATCATCAGCAAATAAAAACTGTGTTCAACTGTCTCGTTAGGGCTATAATGAATGAAACAATTAAAAAAAATGCAGTGCCTCAATTTATTTATTTGTTTTCTTTTGATTGATTGATTGATTGTAGCCACCCTTAAGAACAACTGGTCAATTTAAACAGAGTGAACTATAGTATATTTTCTATATAGTGAAAATATATATATTTTTTTGTAACTGAATCATGCACAGAGTAAAGACTGCATTCAAACTCAATGGCTGTCCTGTGCCTGAGATGCAAACCCATATAAAGAGGTTACAGTACGCTGCTGTGTAGCAGAAGTGTGGGTGTAAGTACTGAGCTGTGATCTGGCGCTGAAGTCAGCATAAACCAATCTAAAAATGCAATATTAATCTATTTATCCACAGCTTTTTTTCTTTTCTTTTTTTTTTTTATTTGCTATGCAAATTTTTATGAAGCAACTTAAAACTACCCACCCATTGCTTGGGTAAAAAAAGAGAGTTTGTTAGGCTGGATTTCAGCTTCACATGCAATAAAAGGCACACAAACATCACATTGTAGCCCATCTCAACAGATATTGAACATTTTGACATATTGACACTTTGGATTCAACTCGGCGCAGATTAATTACAATTTTGGGTATAAATGTGACCTTTATTCTCAGGTAAATTAGACTTCATAATGATGAAATGTTTGTCTCATAAAATACCAATTTAAAATTAGTTTACTGTAAAAGGAAATACTCAAGCAAGAAGTCAAGCTCTGTTATGAAGCAGAAGCACTGTATAACACTGTATGTTCATCATCCTGGAATGTAACACAATGTAAGTCCACATCATAGGATGCAAATAACAAAGTTTTACGTATAAATATTTAATAGCAAATTGTATTATCAGCATAACAGTTTGAATGATAAAATAATGAATGAGTTTTGTAATGAATGTATTGCTTCTGTCTTCAAGAAGCTGCTGGAGTGGCATTTAAGGACTGCTTAACTAGACACAGAGAATCAATCTGCTTCCTTACCTCATGAGCGCAGGATGATAAATTACCCAGCGAGGACCTCTGATCCCTTGTTAGCTTTAGAGTTGAAAAGACTGTCTGCTATTATAAGATGGCAAAAGCCTTACAGAAGAAGCATTGTGACAGAGGTAAGACTTTGAATACATTGCTATGATAACAGTTTTAATAAAATGAGAGCACAAGCAGCAAGCTTTTAATCCCTAATGAGAAAACTGAAAAAAAAAAAAATGACCATTGTAATTATGAGTTTAAACAGTATACTGACATGCTCTTCATATATTTAGTTGTTGTAAATGATTATCGAGGTTTGTGTGAAATCTGAAATACTCAGGTATGGCGTTTTTATAATAAGTTTATATTAGTGCTGTCAAATGATTAATCACAATTAATCACATCAAAAGGTTTTTAGTGTACATATTATACATGTGTGTGCTGTGTATATTTATTATGCATATATAAAGATAAAAACATGCATGTATATATTTAAGAAAAATATCTTCTGATTAAATATTAAATATTATTATATCTAAAATATAAGAATATAATCATATGAATATATATGCATGTAAATATTTTCAAAATATTTACTGTGTGTATGTGTGTGTGTATTTATATGTACAGTACTGTGCAAAAGTCTTAGGGCCACTAGTATTTTCACCAACAAAAAAATGGTTTGAAGTGGGTTATTTCTTTCTTTTGCGGTAGCGTGTCAGTTGGAAATATCAGTTTACAGTTCCAATTATTATTTTTGTAATTTCACGAGTTCGCACTTCCTCGTAAATGATTCAGCGTGTTTGGCGTGCTGTCCAGGGGGCAATATTGTTTTTGAAAATGTGGTGAGGAAAGTTAAATGAGCGCAACATAGACCTAAAGCAAGATTGATTCTTGTGGTACTGGTTCACAGAATGATACAGGATATCTACATAGAGCAGAAGGATGAATATGGATTAATAAGGTCACACTTTAACAAACCATAAAAAACCATGATAAACTGCTGCTTTTTAATAGTAAGGTAGTTATTAAGTTTAGGTATTGTGTGGGATTAGAATATGGTCATATGTGCTTTATAAGCACTAATAAACAGCTAACAGTCAAGGCAATAATCAACTAGTTAATAGTGAGAATTGATCCCTATATTAAAGTGTTACCAAATTAAATTTCTAAAATAGATTTTACAGTCAGTGATATTCAGGATGTTAATCCATGGCCATTTTTTCCTTTTTCCTTTTCCAACAAACTTCAGTGCAACCCTCAGCCAGTGCTACTCTTCTCTAGTGTGGGTATGACATGGGAAACCCTTCCCTATATCGCTAAAATATAAACCATGCGTATAATTAAGTTTATCTAAGTGTATTTGGGTCATGGTTTGTATTTGGTTTGTTGTTTGTAACTGTAACATGGTTTGTACAGTTTTTTTTCATTTGCTTACACAGACAAAACACAAAAAATGTAAAATGCCTCACATCTCTTTTCCTGTAGAATTTAGCTTTTATTTACTAACTTTTCAGTTTTGTCAGTCTCCTGCGTTCTTGTGTTTGGTTATACACTGCATGAAATCTTCTTACTCTTCTAATATGATCAACAAAAAGTTGCTCATATTACCTCCCCCTGATTTTATCTCTTTCTCATTATGTATCAGCAAAGTTTCATCTCTCTCTTTCTTTAGAAGTCAGAGCAAAGTAGACCACAAAAGCACATCATCTTCCTCTCATGATTATTTACATAATAATCTCCCAGATACACATCTAGCACACAGCATGTATCAAACCTTCAGCCGGGCCATCGCACATATTCATATTCAAAACCAACCCTGGCGACAGGGAAATAATTCTCCACTGACATCAGGGGTTCCCTGGTCTTTTGGTTGTTTGGAAGGGCTTACCAGCTGTTAAGCTGTGGTGAAGTTTAATTAGCGGAGTGAGATATCTACTCTTAATTAACTTCAGCGGGAAACAGCCGCTCAGCACCAGACCTAGGGCTCTGTCTTTATAATGAGCCAATCTGTTGAAAAAATACATAATGATCAAACATCAAACCAGAGTTCCACCAGAGTTTCAGAGCAACTGAAATCAAAAAAAGCTATCAGCCGACACAAGGTGGAGAAGAAACACCCGCCTGTTAAACAGAAAACTTTCTAAATGGGCTCTGTGACCACTAAACAAGTTTTGACCATATCAAGGTTATTGGAGAGTAACATAAACTTTCTGTTTTGTAGCAAGAATATGATTCATGAAATGTGCATCAGGGTAAAATAAAGCAGAGTGTTAAGAATTAAATGAAATGCTCTTGGGGCTAGAGCTGTTTCACTAACAGCTGATGCATGACTGTTGCTCCTCAGAGTCTTTTTATTGCTTTTGCTTTTGTGCATTATGTACAAATAGTGTTAGTACCACTGGTGGCTCATAATGAAGTTTTATCACAACCAAAATAACCTTCTCTCTCTGTAATCCACTTTTGAATATGCTAAAGGGTTTTCATTGTGCATGAAAAGGTCTCCATCCCCCAAACATTTCTGAGTGGAAATACACCTTTGCGTAAGCTCAGCTGCTTTCCAATGCATTCTGTCACATTCACATGACAGCATACTCCCTTGGCAATTCATCTAGTGTGCATGATGTTAGAGTTACATACTCACTATTAACCTTTTTAATGTTATTTTAAATTAGAATTTCCTGCTTTCTAATAGTCCGTAAATTGTTTAAGTTTAGAGGTATGAGGTAGGATTAAGGGACCTAAAATTGGAAATTGTGCTTTATAAGTACTAATAATCAGCCTATATGCATACTAATATGCAACTAGTTAATAGTGAAAACTGATCCCTAATCTAAAGTGACACCTTAGTTAGAAATGACGTCATTGTTTGCATCTGCAAAATGTGTATAATATGTTAAAGAACACACATGTATATATCCCAAAAGTGAGATGTATACTGAACAGACACTGCTGACAGACACTCTCTACAGCAACCTGATCTCACAGAATTCCGTGTAATGACCACAGACTCTTCACTCAAAATTCTGTGTTAGTGTCACGGAATGGCCGTAAATTCTGTGATGGGCTCACGGAAGAGATACCAGTGTAAGTTAGTGACAGGCATCAGCCATGATCCACTCACGGATAAACGGATTCATTTTATATAAATTTATACTTTCATTGTAGCACCTAGTCCCACCTTTACCCTAAACCTACCCACTTCTGAACAATATAAAACACTCACTGACAATAATAAGCGCAGTCACAGGTATTTATTGCAAAAACTGACCATAAGCAGTAAAAAAAGCATTGCAAACAAGTTGTGTTGCATTTCAAGTCCTTCTGAACTCGTACGATGTCTTTATGCGAAGAAGAGTGTAAAATACAAGGTGACAATTGCTGAAATTATCCCGCTCCGTTAACGTGCTCACATCTCATTCAAAAAGACACTCTCGTGTCTCGGAGAGATGGTGACCGCGTTCTCTCACAAATCAATCCTTTTGCCTCAGAAGAATTGGAATATTAATCCTTTTTAATAAATAATGTTGGTAGTTGTATCTGCTGGTTTATCTTGTGTTTTATTAACGGATGGTAGGTTTAGGGGCAGGTGTTGGTATTTTACAACTAAAGTAAAATAAATAAAACAGTTGTGACTGTTTACAGTGAAAAATCACACCCCAATACATATGCAATAATGGCAATATCATTACCCAATATTTGAATACATTTATCCGTGCATGGATCACGGGTGATTGTAATCTTGCATTGTAATCTTTTCCGTGAGCCCATCACAGAATTTTTGACGATTCTTTGATACTAACATGGAATTATAAGTTAAGAGACCATGGTCATTGCATGGAATTCTGTGAGATCAGGTTGCTATACAGACATGTTGCATAACACGTCTGATCTGCAGTCTATGCATATGCTTAATTCTATTAACTCTGATATACCAAAGATAAAGGATTTTGCTCTTAACTTTGCTAAATTGATAGCAGGAACAAAATAGTTTTTTCTTACTAAATTTGTTAGTCCCAGAGAAAATAGATAAATTTACGGCCACAAAATGATTTACCAATCCTAAAAGTAATTTCAGAAATGGCAACTATAGTAAATGATCAAACTCACAAACTGAAAAGCATGTTTTGTCATAATTCACACTGCGCATCAAGCTGTTACTGTGACACAACAGAGACCTGAAGATCTTTTCTTGTGCAAAAAGCCACAATACATACCTATATCAATGTAATAAAAATATGCCATTTCTCTTTGAAACTGCAGCGAAACATGCAGTAAGGCACGTAAAAACAGTGTTGGACAAAAAGTACACAGAGGTACATATTTTTATGAGACCAGGGGCCTCATTTATAAAACGTGTGTATACTCAGATGTATACTCGTAGAGTGCATATGCTTAAATCCACACCACACTCATATTTATAAAAATGGTCTTTGACGTGGAAAAGTGCTTAGCGCCATGTCAGGGTCTGAGCAGACGCACACACTCTTTATTTACGTAATATTCATAGTATTGCAGGTTTTTGAAAATATAAGCTGCAAGATAATTAGAGATTCATAGATTTCACATCTGAAAGAGTGTGTAAGCACAATTTCTGTTCGTATGTTCATTCTATAAATCGCACGAAAGCATATCAGAGAAATGATCGTACGATCAAATCTAGGATGGTTTCTGTGCAACATTTTATAAATGAGGCCCCATGTTTGAAACTAAATACAGTGTGTAACTTTATAAGTCTACTAAAACAGTCCTGATATATTTCAGTCTTATGAATGCTACTGTTTTTAATAGCACTATAGCACTGTTTCTGTTGCACAACATTTAAATAGTTTGTTTCTGTTATTATCAGAAACTAATTAGATCAGCCGGAACCAGGAACACTCTCGTTACATTGTAAAAAGAATGGCATCTACGCTAATATTAGTGTGCACTTTTATTCTGTTTCTCAGTCCGTATCCAGATCAGAAGGTGAATCAGCATCAAGAGATGATGTCTACAGCCCTGATCGTTAGTGGAGACCAGAACACCTAGATGAGCCCCACACTCACACACACAATAAGTCCTTAGCAAAATCTGTTACAGCCGCATTCGAAATTGAACTGGAAATTAAGTGCTGGTTTCATCTGGCCAGAGGTGAACTGGCCCCCCAACTGAGCTTGGTTTCTCCCAAGGTTTTCTTTTCTCAATTTTTTTTTTTGCAGATGGAGTATTGGTTCCTTGCCACTGTTGCCTCTGGCTTGCTTAGTTGGAGACTCTTAATATCTAGTGATTATCAATTGAATCAATAAATCGACTTGATTACAAAGATCCCATTTAAAATGAGCCGATCTAGACAATGATGTATCTCCATTCAGTAATGAAATTGAGTGTCATTATACATTACTGACACTCTATTCCCCAATCTGATACTGTTAAGTGCTTAGACACATCTGTATTGTTAGAAGAGCTATATAAATAAAGGTGATTGATTGACTGATTGATTGTATATATCTGGTACAGGTAATTCAATGTGTGCTGTTTGTAGTATATTTGTGTATAGATTGCTCTGCAGCAGCAACAACATTAATAAACCATTTCTTTTTTAGCCATCCTTTGTTGGTATCACTTTTAATCTTGAAGTCATGAACTGCTGCCCTGACAATTCTCCTGAATAATGACTTGATACAGTTCATAATTTATGGGTGTCAGTGATTGCAAAGTGTTCAGACCCTGAGGCAGCAAAGTAGCATTAAAACTTATGATCCTCTACCATGATTTACAAATCGGGTTTTGTGGGTGTGCAGTGCTCTTTTTCATCTTAACAAAACACTGTTCAACTTTGCAAAAAACAATTCCCATAAATGTTTGTGGAACATAATTCTTATGACATTTTACTTACTTGTTGTCCTTTCAGGAACAATCAACAAGTTTTTTCCAAGTTCCAAGTTTTTTATTTATTTTTTTTTTTTGATAGTGGACACATGAACTTCTGCAGTTTCTAGTGTTTTCTAGAGGTATTTTGCTGTCATTGGGATCGAAACATAGCTCAAATTTAGTGTGAGTGGCTAAAATTGGGTACATTTATTACAAAAAGCAATAATTCTTAGTGAATAATTGGACAGAATTTGAACTGCTTAAGCTATTAGCACCCTTTATTTAGGATCTTAGCAATTCATCTTTAGTTGCTTAGCTGGTGATAAGCTGGGCCGGCTCTGGCCAATTTGCTGCCCTAGGCGAGATTTTACCTGATGTTCCTTACCTTACAGCCCATTCCACTAATAATCATTGTCTTCAAACATTCACACAGACACTGCATAGCTTTGTCTTGTTTTTTTATATTTTTATTGGAAACACACCAGTTAATCTGTACGATCACACAACCCCCACCCCTAAACCTATCCGTTACAAAAATTATGTAAAAACACGACTCAAAGGGTTTTATGAGTACATGTGTTCTCTGGATTCAAACCCATGATTGGATGATCCTGTCTTATTTTCTAACGCGTCGCTCTACAAACTGAGCAACATTAACCCTGAACTATGTCAACATATTTGTACAAATGACCTATACGGGTGTATTAGTTGGAGGACAGGTTGAACTTGAACTAACAATGGCCATTACATTTGTAACATATATCAATACAATATGTCTTTTTGACATTATGGTAGATGTTCACTGATAAATTGTCACTATCAGGTAATTGATGCATGTGCAAGTGGCTGCACAAGAAAAGATAGATCATGCGTGGAGTTGGGAGAGCAATGAAATATATATATTTTTTTTTTGTGGGACAATCTCTCTCTCTTTTTAATTAAAAAATAAATTGTTAAAAAAAATAAGGCGCCCCTAGGGATTGGCAGCGCCCTTAGCATTTGCCTATTCCGCCTATGCCCAGGGCCGATAAGTATCAGCCACATGCTGCAGTTCAGAGGACACGTGTCTAAACAAACTACAGCCTCTCATTCCAAATGCTGGCCCTTCTATACATGTGAGATCTAAAGGATTGAGATGGACCCTCAGCGCAGGACTAACTTCAGCTGTTGGTAAGCATGGCATGAGAAAAGCTCATGCTGTTATTTTAAGCTACGCCTTCAGCGATCAACCAAATCCCATCAGAGCCCCATCCTTATAGCAAAGCAGCACTAAAGAAAGCTTTCGCCACATTTACTTCATGTTCTGAAATTATATAATAAACGTTTATTTTATTACTTGTTTTTTTCTTTAATCTTAAATACAATTTCTAATTTTAGATATAATTTTTAAGTCATAAAGAAGCAAAGGAAAACAGAGACGGATGATACAGCTTAACAATGTCCAAAACACATGCATGTACTGTAATACTCTGATTCAGAAAGGAAAGTGACAGGTGGTCCATTGACTTTGGAAAAAATGATTTTTTGTGGACTTAGCTAATAGTTTTGTCTTGTATTTGGCAGAAGCGGGGTTGGGGAATTGCACTAAACATTTGATCAAACATTTCCAAGCAAAAGTCTAGCAAAAATCCATATTCTCAGGACCTTTCAGTAATGGATTTTATGATCTCACAAATCAATCAATGGAGTGCTGACATGCTAATCATTCATAAAGCATGTCTGCCGATTTAAACAGTGTTTATATGTGTTGTTACATGGACTCCTGGTTCACTTGTGCTGACAAAATGCCAAGGCGGCAAAGACATTGTCTGACAGCTGGGAGAGACATCAAGTGTGTGTCTGTGTGTCATCAGTCCACCAAACACACACCTTGTGTGTTACAGATGATCTAACCAATATATTTACATCAGTGCATTTATGTGGTTATTACAATTCCTGCACACACAAATAACCCTTAAATTCTCATGAGCTGCCTACATTTAATCCTCTATAGTAGATTTCCATAGATATAAATAAATCAGAGCCCACGTGTGTGTGTTTGTGGTATAAACTATGGTTCAGGGCACAGAGGGTACATGATATGAATGCATTGTGCCACAGCTGATTCTTTTCTCAAGATATAACATCAAACTTTACCCTACATTGAATCCAGTAAGAGAATACGGGGAAAGAGAGAGGAGAGAAGCAGTCAGGCAGATAAAGAAATGAAAGAGCGTGAGAAAGAGAGAGAGAGAGTATGGAAATGACTTGTGTTTTGGCTTTAAAGAACTGACATCAAAGCAAAGTGACAGGTACGGTTGCGCAGAGCAGTGTGTGCCCTGGGTGAAATCTGACACACAAATCTCATTTCGCACCCCACTCTGTCCATCTCTCTCTGATTTATCCGTATGTCAGCTAGCAGCACACATTCAGAGCATGCTAAATATTAAATTCCCTTTCCTTGCTAATGCAAACCCCACCACCAACAGCCGTTAGACTTCTTTAGAGATCATTATTTCTGCAGCTTTACGTTCAGTTGATCAAAGCACATGTCAGTTCTCACATGATGAGTGATGTGTTTCTTCGTTCAGCGCTTTCTAGTTTAAAACAATGTAGGTGAAACATTTTACAATAAAAACTGTTGACTACATCTGTTGAGACATAATCTCCTTTTGGGAGGCGGCCAGTTATCGTCTTGGAAACATATGATGATGATTGCTATGTAAAAATATTTTAATTTTGACAGCTAAAAACAAAGAAAGAAAGAAGTGAAAAAAGTTATTGCTAACAGCACATTGTACACTGTTACATTTTGAAATAATACAGTAAAAATCTGGGTATTCTGTGCTCTGCTGTTAATATTATATTCCACTTCCTTGTTAATGCAAATGCCACTACCAACAGCTGTGAGACGTCTCCAGAGAACATTACTTCTGTAGCTTTACCTTCAGCTGATCAGAGCACAGGCCAGTTCTCACATGATGAGCACAGTATACTTAAACAATGAAAAAGAGCAACTGTAGTATGTGGTCTCAAACTCAGGTCTGTACTTTAAATTAAGTCTAGAGGATTTGATTAAGAGACTAATACTCTAAGGCTGATGATACACAGGGCAATTTTTTGAGCAATGTTGCCAGCCAACTTTGGTTAATACTAGATGACAAAGGGAAACCAGGTGGCACACAGGGCACATGACCATTTTAAAGTTTCCAGATAGAAATTTGTTACCATTCTCAGCAGGAAAGTGCCCAAGAAAGATTGCTCAAAAAAGGTTTCATGGCAAAATTTCTCAAATAGTTGCCCAGTGTATCATCATCCTAATGACTGCTACTTAATATATAGCTTCAAAATTGGGAGATTATGGTTGATGGAAGGTCAAAAGCAGACTATCAAAATAAAGTGTAACCAAATCCTTACATTTAAAGTAACCAACCCAAGAAAATAACCCTAAACCAAATCCTTAACCTAAATGTATAGTACATTTTGTTCATAAATGTGACACTGGAGCACCAAAACAGTCATTAGCACAGGTATATTTGTAGCAATAGCCAACAATACATTGCATGGGTCAAAATTATTTTTCTTTTATACCTAAAATCATTAGGAAAATTAAGTAAAGAACATGTTCCATAAAGTTATTTTGTAAATTTCTTTCCATAAATACATAATAATTTATTATTAGTAATATGCATTGCTAATGCATATTTAGTTTTTAGGTTAGGTTCCAGATTTACCCTTAGGTTCCAGATTTTCAAATAGTTGTATCTCAGCCAAATATCTCTGTTGTCATATCCTAACAAATGTACAAATCTCTCTCTCTCTCAAAAAAAGACCCTTGTGTCTTGTGTACAAGGTCACAAATATTACTCTGTACTTAGGTTGTAATTAAACTGTAACAAAGACTTAAAATAATGTGTAACCAGCACCAATAATGATCCTGTTGATCTAAAAGTATATTGTTCAAGTGAAGATGCTCGGGAAGTAAAATAAATGTGGATGGCCACACTTCACACAGTCAGAAGAGAATCAATAAGGTGAATCTTGACAGATTCAAGGACTCTCTGTAATGGTTTAAAGAAAGAGCTCTGCAGGGAGACATTGGCTTTTGAACACAGCAATTTAACATAAATCAATACGTCCTCCGGTCACATTTTATATTTGGTGGCCTTAACTACTACATATTTACATCAAAAAAATGAGCACAGTGTACATATTGTGTTCATGTTGTATGCCAAACACTTCTGCTGCTATTGACGTGGGATACAGGTAAGGTTAGGGACAGGTTTGGTGGTATAGGTAGGTTTAAGGGTGGGTTTAGGTGTAAGGGATGGGTCAACAGTGTGATTATACATGTAATTACAGAAATTAATTACATATAGGTATTTTTAAAAATACAAGGGCAATGTAAAAACATGTATGTACACAATAGTGCATTGTATCAAATTAATAATTTAAATGCGAGTACATAGCAGTTAAGGCCACATGATATAAAGTGGGACCCTTTCTCCTATGACTGGAAAAACGAAAACATGCAAAAACTGCAGATGCATCATACATGGTGCTCACGTAGAAAATGCAATTTTGAGTCTGCCTTGGGCCATTTCCCCATCCAGTTCCCCCTCCAGCTCTTATCAATTGCTGTCCTTTCTCAGCTATCAATAAATAGTGTCCATGCTGTCCGTGCTGTTTTAGCAAGAAAGATTTATACTGTCAAGCTCATCGTTAAAATAAATAAATAAATAGAAACTCCTTGTGTGCAATAGGGTTGTAACGGTATGAGATTTTCACGGTATGATAATCGTCTCAGAAAATATCACGGTTTCGCGGTTTTGAGGTATACGGTATTAAACTATCATTATTATTATTCTTATAATCATCAGCTACAATGACCCTTAAATGAATAAAAAGAGATATGGTTTTTGGTTGAACATGGTTTATTGTAAC
>JAUCMR010019759.1:2559-14544 GCA_032357425.1 Enteromius argenteus | reverse complement strand
GTGTATGTTATGCATAAACGGGGCTTACAGTACCTCTCTGACCTTTTCATTCTGTTTCAACCAGTCCTGTGAAGAACAAAAGAAGCGAGCTGCAATCCAAAGCCCCATAAATAACTGAAAGCATAAATATTCAGTCTAACCTGCAGTCTAATTCTTCAGAAAATTGCACGATTTATCTGTAAAATCATTTAACTAAAATTCTAAGGCTATAATTTACACCAAGTGATATAGCTTCTCTAACCAATAATAAATTTTTTATCATTTTGGTTCTCTAATCTGATTGTGCGTGACATATTTTTATAACATTACAGCAATATTACGCTGTTTATCACTTTATCAAAAAATACTGGAACAACTGAAAAATTTTGAGTCAGAACTTGAATACTTGAATACAGAAAATAATGCTTTTTAATAACAACAACAAAAAAACTAATAAGAAAGGCAAATAAAAGTGTATTAAAAATGACATTTTTAGTAGAATGACTGAAGTTGTAATTTATTGTGAAACACACTCCAATATGTATATATATATATATATATATATATATATATACAGTATATGTATATGTTACATCATCATTTATTTAAAATTATTTAATAATTTACCTACTATTTTTAATAAATGTATTTATTTTGTTTTGCAATTCTTATGTAATAGTCATTATGTACGTGATTTGATTTTTTGAAAACATCAGTTTGCTTCATAGGTGTTACGGCTAAAGGAAAACAAAAATAGTAATTTTTCTCAAGAGCTGTTTTTCTGTTGAACACAAACGTTCCACTTTCGTAGACAGTCAATGAAATGGTACTGAGCTTCATTACATCTATATGGAAAAGAGGTACTTGGTGGTGTCTGCCTTCTTTGTATTCACACCCACATTTCATTTTTCCAATGAAGATCTACAGCCATAATAATTTATCCATCATTGCTAGGAGAAAACAAACAACTATACCCTATAAACTGGAGTTGAAAAGTGTGGCGCTAAAATAAGATGATAGAACTTCCTGTCTCTGGGGGATGTATACATGTGCTTTAATATTCATGAGTGCATATTTGTGTCTGCATGTTTAAATAACACAGCGGTTCCAGCCTCCAGCCTGATCTGCCACGCATCTGCCATTAGCCAGGGTCCTTCCTCTTGTTTTATCATTTTGTTTACTTCTATGATTTTTTGAATAATTCATAAAGATGAAGAGCTGGGGGCGGTGACATGGGAATGCGGAGAGTCGCCAGCAAATGACAGCCATATGAAGCAGGTTTATTGAAAAGGGCTTTCCCGTAGACTGATACCTATTCAGCTGCCAATTCAGCAAACTATTTAGACCACACTTGAATGCACTGAATGTCTTTTCTTAAATATCAAAACCAAGTGGGACAAAACATTTTTCAAGCTTAAAATTTGTTATAAGGACATTTCAAATGACGAAAAAATAGATATGCTGGACAAACGAATATAAAAAGTGAGAAAGGGCTTGTTGTTTGTGGAATTTGGTTTGATTTTGCATCTAATGCAGTGACATTCAAAGAGTTTTTATCAGTCCAAATACTTTTTGGGAACACTTCATGCACCAGAAGGCTCAGCTAGACTCATGTACAGAATATAAATCATGATCTGGCCTGCAGATGGGTTGATTAGAAGTTAGAGCTTTCTGCTCAAATATAGATTTTTTATTTCGATTTTTTCAGTTATACTTCACTTTGTACTATGCACCATACAAATAGTAGCTACATAATATAGTGAGATACTATAGCAACAACAGCCACTTTTAATCACATAAAATTCCACAACCTAATTATTTATTTTAAGTACAACATTTGTATTACAATAATGTATTTAAGCTGCAATAGATGGTAATTCAAGCCCCAGTGTTATAAGAAATACTAGTGAGTTCATGCATTGCATTAAGCATGAAATTGTACGAAGCATTAAAATTTCACAAGAGCCATAAAGGACTTCCATCAAAACAGTCAAAAGCCCAGATTACACAGCAGCCTCATACTGAGTGATGTTTTCTGAGAAGAAATCTGCATGAGTGCTTTAGCAGAATTCTGTGTTGTTTAATATAATCTGTGCCTCAATTTAATGAGTTGATTTAGTGTGTGTGTGTGTACACACAGTTTCATTTCTCTTCTTTTTCCATTTTAAAATGAAGTACAATGACTGCATTGCTGTCAAGTGTCAATTATGGATTTTTGAAAATGATCTTTCATGCAGAATGTAACACAGCTCTAAGTGAATGAAAACGTCCTGCAGTTTTAAATCTCAAAGTTATTGTCTCTCAAAAGAAAGAGTTGACTCTGAATCATTGAAACGAGTCATTTTTTGGTCTTTTCGTGTTGACTTGAATGAAAATGCTAATTAATTCTTTGCCACTAGGTCCCGCTTTTGAGGCGATACAAATAGTTGTTTCCCTGGTAACCCTGTACACAAAGCAGCACAGCCCTCACAATCGGTAGCCTATAATAGGCATGTTGAAATAAAAATGAGACTAATCGACCAATCACAGCAGATTATAGTGTCACCTGAATCATTTGGGAGTCATTGAGCAAATAAGGTAAAAGAATGTGTGACGAGGCACTAGGCAAGGTGGGATCCATTTGCAGTTCTTTATTTGGGTCAGAGTACAGGCGGGGTCGAGCGCCAGCAGACAGAGCAATACAGGATGATCAGAATCGTATTCGGGGACAACAGGCTGGGTCAGGGCAGGCACAGAACAATTTAGAAACCATCAACAGTCCGAGATCAAAGACACAGGGCAAACACTAAGGAAAATGCTCGGAATTGACTACCGCAGAAATCAAGACTTCAAGAGGAATAGAATCCAAAGTCCGGGTTATAAAGGCGTGCCAGGGGAAGTGGGCGTGGCCTAGCCAGGGTGTGCGGGATAGGTCCCAGGTAGGGCTAGGGGGGAGGAATCCAAATTGGCTAGTATTCTGGTGAGCCAGGAGCCTCCATCGTAACAAAAGTGTTAAAAGACAATGAAAGTGTTTTTTGTGACCATGCAGGCATGTCAACCTGTTGTTTGGGACTCTCAAAACCAAAATATGAACCCTTTATAACCCATAATACGGGGCACTTTAACTCTGTATAGCAAATATTAGTATTAAGTATTATCTTAAGCTACATTTGTGCAAAATCTCTGACCTTATATGAAGGTGGCTTTTGATAGACAGTCTGTACCTTTTCCTCTGACCAAAGACATATGGAATATTAGATAAGCATTTAAATGTTTTTTTTTTTTCAAACCCTTCTTTTTTCCTATCTGAGTTAAGCACCAAAATTCTCCTTTGACATAATACAGGGATCTCTGCAGTTATAAGACAGGAACAAGCTACCTAAAGCCCTTTAATAAATGGCTGTTGTTGTTCACCCTGACACCACTGGACCTGGGTGGCATAAAGCTGCCTGTTCTGTATTTGAAATTAGGTACTTTTTTTATATTGACTACATACTCTTCCTGCAGTAAAGCTATTCAGATGTTCAAATCAAAATTAGGCGTTAAGAGCGAATGAGTCATTAGCATTTGTTAAAATAATGCTATATTCTAATATAACAATAATAAC
Organism: Enteromius argenteus; assembly: GCA_032357425.1. Classification (NCBI taxonomy): domain Eukaryota; kingdom Metazoa; phylum Chordata; class Actinopteri; order Cypriniformes; family Cyprinidae; genus Enteromius; species Enteromius argenteus. The sequence continues at coordinate 10,979 of JAUCMR010019759.1, read as the reverse complement.
AAATCACAGAAAAATGTATCTAGCCTTATGTTACAGTAAGAGCTCACTGTGTCAAGCGCTCGAAAGCGAAAATGAGATCCCAAATGAACTTTAATGGCTAATATTGCCTTTGGGAGCAAAATCATATGCTTTTCGAGAGCCAATTATTCTGGCTTTTTATCTTAAAGACCTTAGATGCTAAAGCAGTTGAGCTAGTAATTATGCAGAGCATGCTGAAATGGCTTTTCCATTATTTATACACCTGTATTGCTGTTATTTGTATAAAAGAGGTAAAAATGATGGCCACCATCATGTTTTAAGAGAGGATTATACACTGTAGCTAATAATAGCAGTCTAATGCAGTCTGTGTGGAAGCACCATTTAAAAAGCAAAAGCTCAAGTGTTTTCTGATTAATGGTGCTATCTGAATTTTTTTCCACACTTGACTAAAGCCATTGAAGTCAATTAATTTTAAATGCAAAGAATGCAGTCTGTTGAATGAAGACTGAAAATCACATCACTGAGACAGCTGGTCTTGATTTTGCAGTACATGATGATTATATATATTTGCAACTGGTGTTTTACTCACCCTCATGTTGTTTGACAAAAGATGTATTTATAGATAGAATAGGAACAGTTATTTTGAACTTAGGCACAATGAACAGGGTCTGAAGCTTTTAGGTATCATGAAAGCAAAAAAAGAGTATCGTAAAAATATTCCATAAAACTTAATACAATAGTCCAGGTCTTCTGGTGCCATATGGTAGTGTGATAAACACCTCAAACATTTTTTGATTAATTTTATTTATTTTTATAAGATTTATGGCAGAATTGTCATTTGTTTGTGAAATATTATTTAAGACATAACTTCAACAACAACATAAAAGCCTTTATCCAGAAATCTGAAGTGTTTAGGTCTTACATTATTTTTTTTGAGCCCGACTTAACTCCCACCCTTCTTTTTCATCTCATATTTATTTAGGATGTCAGTGTGTGTGAGACTGTGGTCAGGAGATGGATGCACCACGTGAAACAGCTCACGCTGATGGATCAATGCAAACATCTCTGTTGACAAGGATGAATGCGAATATAAAACCCACACATTACAATGACTCACTTCTGATATCTGAGCACTGTAGTCACCCTACTGAGACAGTTCGGTTATTTCAGGGTGATATTTGTATCAAAACAGATTAGCAAAAATTTCAGAAGAGATGAGCCACGCTCTGCATTCTAAAACGTCCCCTGTGATGATCACAATACAGTGTACAGCCAGGGATCAATGTTGACTGTTATTAGGATAATTAGCTTTTGTCAGAGACATGAACAGATACTTTTTGGGCCAATTATTTACCACCTGCCCATTTTATATATGCAAACACCTCAGATAGTCAATTCATTGCAACTTTTTTCTTGTTGTCTTAAGAAAACCATTGTTTCAAAAGGATAAACCATACAGTATAACATTGTTTGAAGAATGTGTTTTAAAATGTATCACTATTTTATTATTTTATGTTAAAACGTTTAGGATCTTTTTAAGATCTTTTATTAGTTATTATTTATTTCTTTAATATTTAAGATATTATTAAAATGTATTAATATTTAATAAAAAAAAATTCTTGAGCTTTTAACAAATCAGCATATTAGACTGATTTCTGAAGGATCACTGAAAACTTAATTATTCTGAAAATGCAGCTTTGCTATCACATTAATAAATTACACTTCAAAAATATTAAAGTAGAAAACAGTTGTTTTCAATTGCAATAATATTTCACAATTTTTACTGTATTTTGTATTAAATAAATGCAGCTTTCATTAAAAAAACATTTTGATCCCGAACATTTCAACAGTAATGTATCTTTACTGGCTGAAAAATTTGATGTAAATAAAAATCGAGTTTATGACTCAGTGGGAAAAAGGTTTTTAATAGTAATTTGTTTGCAAATCAGGCATTGCGGCTCACTTTGTTTGTTGATGGACATTTGCAGGACAGCCAGTCTATTTTTGTAGTATCGTTAATTTCATATTTACCTTCCCCTAAATGTCACATAAAAATGAGCAGACTGTGTTTTGGCTGTTTTATATGTCACTCACACGCCCCTTCACGATTAGATAGACAGTTCTTGGCCAGAATATGCACCACATTTAATGCCAAATATCTTTGTCTGTCTTGTCTCAGACTGTCTTGTCAAGCTGGGACTGAAAAGAGTACTGTGAGTTTGTGAGAGCTGCCAGCATGCAATAACAATTCCCAGAACCGCCGAGTGTCTTAGCATATCGTCATCTATACCTGTCTGGCCTCATACTGACATAGTCCAACAGGGCACATCACATCCTCAGTCAGCTATGAGAAAGTATTTGCACCCAGCGGAGCACTCAATCACATCAGAACAGGCCTATACTGACACCAAAGCCACCATAACTCTCCTCAGAACAAGAGGCTTTTGCTCCGGTCCTGCAGTCAACCTCGTCCAGGACTCCACTAAGATTCAGAGCATGTTCCCGCTCTCCACACACACGCTCACCGATCAGTCTCTTGGCTAATGAGTCGCAGAGCTCTTGTGGCGCGATCGAGAACCCCAGCTCTACCTCCACTCGTCTGCCGATCGCAAGAGGTGGAGGGGAGGGTCTGAAACACGGCCAAGTCTTTTCATTACAAAAAGTGGTCTGAGCCTCTGCTCTTAGGCCGACTCGCTCAGTCACTTCTGTCCGCTGCAGAGCCATTACGATGATTGAGGTTAATTGCTTAAATATTTTCAGGTGGCCCGGCGCAGTGCGTTTTGTCATCGCAGCACCAAAATAGAAAATTACACGGAGCTTGTTTGTTTATTCCAGCAATAAAGAAGCTCATTGTGGTGACGCTGCCCCAAATCTTGATTCGAACCCACGCTTCCTGATTTGGAAGTGACATTTGCAATTTCTTCGGTGCAAGCTGAATGCAGCATTACTGAATGATTTTCTGAGTCGGCAATATGTCATTGCTGGCTGGGAAGAATTCCAGCGCAGGCTTGATCAGTGTGGCCGATTCATCACATTCCTGCTGTTCTCTTCAACAGAAACATAGATTACAACCTACAGCCTGTACATAAAGGAACCAGGTCAAGGACCAACATGATGGATGGGGTACATTTATAACATAGTTTACAGCCACCCACTTCCAAGCTTTTTCAATGACAAACAAATCTTGAAGTCCCCTGACAGATATTCACTGCTTCTTAATTGATTAGCTGTTTCTCTCACACGAACGGAGGAGGGCTAAATTAAAGAGTGGTTGTGTTTTCCTAACTGACACAGGCACTTTGTCAGTGAAAGGTTATTGGCTCCTCTCCCATCCTCATGACCTGCCAGCACAATCCGACGGGGAGCCTCCGTATCCAACTTCTAATAATTCCTCTTTGGCAGTTTTAAGCAGGATCAGTGACCGAGGTGCTTGTGCGGAGGGGGCAGCTGGGAGCGAAGTCATTTAGATTCTGATCACACGCTGGATTTACCTCCCCCTGTGCAGCAACATGGATAACCGCTGCTTGTTTGTGCTGTTTGGGTAAATGGCATAGCCTATCTTTTGTCACATGCATTGAAAAATAAGGAGACGCATTATAGAACACCTTTTTATTGATGTCCAGTTGTTGTTGAATTTAGCTGGTGGCAACCTGTTAGTCTTTTTGTTATTGTGAAGGAGTATAGGCCAATAATATGAAAACTGAAAGCTATTTTTAACATAATAATGCATTGTACAAAGATCTACCAGAAATCATGGCAAACGTCTAACATCTTCATATTCTTACGTACAGATCCACGTTTATATGATTTTACATTTGAATAATATAATTAGAGTCGTTAATAGGTTCCCAATATGTAATCTTACCGTAAAACACTGTTAACTTTACAGTTTTAGAACAAATTATTGAACTGGCGCTCTTAGATTTCCCTGCATTCACATATGAAAGTGTTTTGTTTAAATAATCATGTTTCTTAATAGTTTTGTTATCAGTTATGTAAAGGGCTTTATATTACATCCTCTGCTGTTTAATGAATGTTAAGTGCATTGATGTGTGTTACCATGATGGTGTTTTGTGTTTGCATGAATGACTCTGTGCACCTTCTGTATATTAGTATATACTTCAGTTTGTGGAAAAGTGTGTTTTTTCCAACACAGTTTCATGACCAAATCACACGTGTTTGTATGAGGTGACAAATGCAAGCTAATTCACACAAATTCGTACAATATCAGTCTTTTTTTCACGATTTTGTGTGATTTGTCTAAACCCCAGTGCTGGGTAGGTTTTGGGGGTGGGGTTAGGTGTAGGTAATTCGTTCATACAAATTGGCAACTCGTAAAATACATATGATTTAGCAGAAATCATATGAATTCGTATGAGTGAGGTCATACAAATTTGTACGAATTAGCCACCTCGTAAAATATGTACGAATTGCCATGAGACGAGGCTGGTTTTTTCCTGTTTGTTCTGGATAAAAATAGCTTTTATCAAAACACTAATCAAAAGTGTCAGAAAGACAATTATTATATTACTGTTATTTCACATAAATGCAGTTCATTTTAATTTTCAAAAAATATTTTGAAATACTTTTAAATATTGAGAAATTCAGAAAAATAACACTGATAATAATGAGAAATGTTTTACCAAATACTAACATAATGGCTGCTGAAAATTCAGCTTTATATATTAATCATTTATGTATCAGTTATTTTATATTGTAATTATATTTCATTTTTATTTTATTTGCAGCCTTGGTTAGAATAAGTGACTTCTTTCAAACACATTAAAAAAAAAACTTCCCCCAGACCTTTAAATGGCAGTGCGTGTATATATTGTTTTATTTATTTTTTTGTCTGTTTTATTTTTATGTGTTTGTGTGTGCGAGAGAGTATGCATAAGAGAAACTCTTTCGGGTAGTTGCCAGCTGGTTGTTATGTTTAAGTGTTTCTCAGGTGAGCGACAGCTTTGGCAGTCCCATATGGCTCTGTTCAGTCCGATTCTGTCAGGAGTGCAAAAGAGCTGTGAATAGTTTTGCAGTACTTCTTGGCAGCTGTTCCTCTCATGTGGGAGTTGTCAGTACTATACTATGCAGGTGATTAGGAAATAATAGCAACCCTTCCAAATATGTTGGTTTAATATATTTATTTTTTTAACCATTATATTTATTTATAACCATTTTTTTTTCTTTTCTTGAAAAGACACAGTCTCAAAACCTATATAAAATCCCAGTGGTGCTTTTACATCTTGCATTCAGCTAGGTAATATATTCAAAGGTAATTGGACTTTTCTGAAAATCATGCAGGTCATCTGGCCTAGTCAAAGAAAGTGGAAAAGAATGGCCGGCCACCTTTGCAGATCTCACCAGGGAGACGTCTGGCATAATTACACCCACCTGCCTCAACGTGCCACCCACAAACCCCTCCAAGTTGGCAGGAGAAAAAGCAGAAACCAAGGTCAAATAATACACAGCATTGTGGAAAGCTAGCTGATGAAAAGAAAAGAGCTCAGCATGGGGGCTCTGACTCACTCTGACAGAATAGAAAATTGCTTGTAATATGCCTCCAATCTGAGCTTCCTGGCGGTGAATCACGTTAGAAGTTTTGTTCCTCATCCCTCGCAGCATCAATTAAGTGACTTTGAGAGATTCGGGCTGAATCGCACGATGGCCAAAATGCATTACAGAATGACAGAAATAGGGTTGATGGGGCCAGCTGCGTTTTTAAATAATGGCTTCCAAGGTCTTTCTGCTAAATGGCAAAAATAAATAAATAAATAAATAACAAAATGCTGCTGACAGTAAAAGAGATCTGGCCAATTTGATTCTGTGGATATTGCTGTCGTAATTTTCAAATGATAAAACTGGCATCTGTTTGGTTTGAAACAGCCTGCTAAATATTAGATCATCTGCAACTGAACAACTGTGAGGATTTAAACATGTTGTTTTTGTTTATGCAGGGATAGATTTAAAGATCACAGTTCTCTCAATCCACAGATGGTGAAGTAAATTTAACTCTAAAGCCTGTTTCACACCGCATGCATGTTTATTTTGCTGGTCATATTAACAGGTCACAGCATTCACACTGTGTAGCAGTCTGCGCAAGCAAAACAGTGCTGGGTCGCAGGCTTTTGCTACTGAACTCAAACTGAGAATGTTTGAAGTATTCAGCAAATGTGACTGAATCTTGATGATTTTTTTTGCATGGTTTGCGTTCCACTTTTTAGATGTTAATGGCGTTCCTCTTCAATGTCAGTGCATTTTTATTGATAATGAAGTTTGAAATCATTCTCAATTTAGTTTTCTGTTGTGAGATTCTGTCATTTTCTATTCAAAGGAATATAACATATTGCATAAAATGGATTTTCTGCAGTGAATGGGTGCCGTCAGAATGAGAGCCCAAATATCACATCAATCCATAAATAATTAGAATCCAGTCCATCAATTAACATCTTGTAATAGCATTTTAACTGCATACTATCGCTTTTGGCCAAAATATCAGTCCATAATTCATAAAAATGCTTCCTCTCCATCCCACTGTCCTCTTATATAAAAATCCACCGACATAACTGTTTTTGTTTTTCTCCTCTGATTTTGACAATTTGATTTTTCACTGGAAAAAGCTACAGTATATTATAGATAAAGGACTTTTTTATATATTTTAGCCAGAAACAACAGTTTTTGAAGTGAAGAAAAACCCAGAGAGATTTGTTTACTGCAGACATCACAAGACATTAATTGATGGGAGGTAGTTCTGTGGATTACTTGTGGATTATTTCGATGTTTTTGTGACGGCACCCATTCACTGCAGAGGATCCCTTGGTGAGCAAGTGATGAAAATGCTAAATTTCTCCTTATCTGTTCTAAATAAAAAAAAATACTAATAATCTACAACTATTTATTTAATGCATTTTTCAATTGCACTGCAGTTTACACACTTAATATATGAAACAGGCCTAAAATGTAGTGAGTTCATAGGAATATGTTGTTCACAAAAGACCCTCTGTCTCACAGAAGTGCAGTAATGTCAACAAAGTTAAGCTGTTAAGAAAGTGTTAATATGTTTCTTCAGTCACAGTTTGACTTGAAGGTACAGTGCCTTCCTCTGAGCATTTTGTGTGTATTTGTGTGAGTGTGGAAATGGAACAGAACAACCTTAGAATGACACACTTTTCAGGGCACTGAATGGCATGCATGCTCATCGCATCACTTCCTGCTCACTAGTTCATGTCAAACTATTTTGAACGGGGCTTTCGCCTTTCTGTTTCTGCTGCATTGAATCAGATATGTTTGAGTGATTCTTCAATAAAGAGCACTTTTATCTACTTCAGCTTTGTTTCGTCCACACAATTGAAGATACACAAGTCAGAATAACTGATCAACCATCTGATTTGAATACTGGATCCAGCAGTACCATTTGTGTAAATTTGTAATAATAATAATAATAAAAGTTATTATAATCAGTCCTTTAAAAGACTTTTTTTCTATGACTGAAATTCATACTATAATTGCATGGTCACCCATTTATTAAGCAATGGTGCTGTGTTTATTTAGTTTAAAACCTGTTTTCACTCAGGAATAAATCACAAACCAAAAACCATTATGTCAATAAAGCTATGAATATACATCAATAATTCTGTGTTTATTAGTCATACACTAAGCTCTCAATCTTTGTGTATGGATCTGCTTGCTGTAAATTGCTCTTGTGCAGAGGAGCACTTTTGAGAGTGCCAAGTGTCTATGTCAACAGCTGGATGATTCTTCCTAATGAGTAACAGCTTGTGCCCTCTATGTGTGAAGAGAGGGACATCATAATATCAACAGCTTATGACAGTTAATCTTGCCATTTTAACCTGAATGGGTCTCACTGTCTGAGTTTAAGAGCTGTTCGTCCTTTTTGATAAAAAAGTTAAATCATCAAGGTACACTCTCCGATAGGTACAAAAGCTGTACAAAAAGACACACTTTCAAAGGATAGACCTTTGTACCTTTTTACCCCAAAAGGGTGCATATTAGTATCTTGAAAGTACAAATTAGTTTCTAAGGTGTGCATATTAAACCTTTAAAAAATCCACAGTCGCACTGATGGCTTTTTGTACCTTTATTTTTATCTAACATGGTGGATTGACTGTGATGATATTAATAATTTGGGGGAATATCGATAGTTTAATGTTGGTTTCACATGTATGGAAGCTCATTTCTACCACATAAGAAAAAAACTTAAATATAGACAATGTTATGATTTACCAAAGCGTGAATTTTTGTGATATACAATTTTAAATTGTGACAAGAAGCTGAAACTATAAGATTCATAATTAATAAGAAGAAATTCATAATTATGATGTAAAAGGTCAAAATTAAGACAACTATTACATATAGCTTTTATCTTCTTGTGATAATTTTGATGTCATAATTATATCTTTTATCTTATAATTTTGACTTTGTAT
>JAUCMR010019435.1:0-14573 GCA_032357425.1 Enteromius argenteus | reverse complement strand
TTTATTTATATAGCGCTTTTAACAATACAGATTGTAGCAAAGCACTGAACATTATCAAATAGGAGAACAGAATGATGATAATGTATAATGACGAGATTAGACTATTATAGACGGTCTCTGTAATCAAATCGACGATAATCACTAGAAATTAGGTGTCCCCAACAAAGCAAGCCAGAGGCGACAGCAGCAAGGAACCGAAACCCCATCCATGAGAGAATAGGGAAAAAAACCTTGGGAGAAACCAGACTTAGTTGGGGCCAGGACAGGACGAGAGTTCAACGGCCTCTGTGGCTGAGAAATGTGCGAAGGTACTCGGGTATGGATAACTGGACCTGGAGGTTGTGCAGCCCCCAGCGGAACCTCTGGAAAATCTACGGCATTACCTGACATCTCCGGAGGTTGTGCAGCCACTGGCGGATACACCAAAGAGGTTTTAGCTTTTGTTATGACCTCTGGAGGTCGTGCAGCCACCGGCGGAACCTCCTGAGGGTCGACGGCCCGATCTGATACCACTAGGGACTCTGACGTGGAACTGGGAACATGCTCATGAGGAATTTGAGTCTCTGAAGTGGACCTGGAAACACCTGCTGCCCTTATTGACATCATAGGCGGGTCCTCAAGGCTGGATGCCATCCTTTTCCACCCGAGGAAGGTCTGGGTGTCCTCAAATGCCATTCCCACGAAGCTCGGAGACATAGAGACTTCCAGGGATGCTGAGGGCTGACGTTTGACCTTTATGTCGGCGGCCATCTTGTGCAGTGGCTCTGGGGCGGCGGCCATCTTGTGCAGTGACTTGGGAACGGCGGCCATCTTGTGCAGTGACTCGGGAATGGCGGCCATCTCGTGCGAAGGCTCGGGAGTGGCGGACATTATGAGCTCTGACTCTGACTGAGGCATGGCGGCCATCTTGAGCAGTGACTTAGATGTAGATGTAGTGGTTATTTAAAGCTTCAGCTTCAATGTCCTTCGCAGAGATTCAGTTCATTTTTCCTCCTGTTCAAGAAGCGAAGGCAGAAAATCTGTTTTTGTTGATATTGTCAGTGCACACAAATAAAAGTAGACCCTTTACAGTTCCGAATGATGCATGTTACCTTTATCAGAAAAAAATTACAACAAAGGCTATTTTGTTTCCACTGAAAGAATAAAAGTCCTCTGTGTCCTGGAGCGAGCTTCCTGTCTCCGAACAAATTTGGATATTTTAGGCTAGCACACATTTATTATTATAGTGAGGTTTAACGTTAAAACATTTTTATATGCTTAAATTGTTTTAGCATGGAAGGTACATAGATTTTATTTTAGGCAAGTCGTGATGATTTGAAAAGGAATCAGCTTTTCTGCCGCTGGCCGCTTGGTCGTTACTTTTAAAAAACAAAAACTTATAGGTTATTTAACAAACAAAAACACCCCAAACATTTTTCTAAAATGAAATTAAATAATCATTTTGCCATTACACACAAAACTAAACTATTTTAATAGCCGAAACAGTAGTAAAGACTGGTCAGAGAGGCAATATTTCGATTAAGGTGTTTACATGTCTGTATATTTCGATTAAAATCAGCGTAGGCCACCTATGTTAATACGATTATGCTTGCGGCGATTATGAGCATAATCACATTATTTAAATCGAAGTATTGCGTTTACACGAGTTAAAGTTTAATCACAATACTGTCAAAATCTCATTATAATCGCATTAAGAGTGTCCATGTAAATGCACTGATTGTGATGGCTGTAGGCCAGTCGTCAGTCTTGGGTCTGCAAGTGGCTGTAATTCGGTGTGGTACTGGCTCATTGGCTTGATTGCACGTCCGGGGGTTTTTCCCTATGGGGTTAGATGGAAGCCCAACAAACGTCAAGCATGTGACGGCGCTACTGCTCTGCTTTGTTGTGTTATTGTTTTGTTATAATTATATTATTTTCTTTTGTTGGGGTTTATTTCTTTTTTTGTGTCTGTATTTAGGTCCTCCTGAAGGGAAGGGGTTTGCCATGTACCCTGTATTGGTGTGTCCACATGAAGTGCTGTGCTTACTATTTTGGGTGGTTTTCACGAGTGTTATGGGTATTGAGTGTGGTGTAGAATCTGAGGGTCCTTGTTGGCCATCCCCTCCCTCTGTTACTGGTCCAGTGTCTTTGATGTGACTTGAGCCTTTGTGAATTTCTTGTATTGACTGAGTATTAATTGTGTGTTAAAATATTTGTTTTTGTTGTATATTCCCGTCTAAACTTTCATCCTCACCCTGTCTCTGGCAAACAAACCTGTGTCCCTTTGCATAGGGCTCTTATGTCCCGGTGTATCCCGGGTGGCATAGTCGACATAGAAATTCTGCTGTTGTATCCTCCTTGCTAATCTTTGCCCGCCATCTTGCCACACATGTTTGCATAGTTTGCTGTCATGTTTGTCTCATGTAAGATAAAGTCACCAAATCATGTTCTGGGGCCTAAAATACATGTTATTGAAACAAGGACAATAAACCACATCTTGGACAATACAGTATCTGAGAAACTTTGGACCCTTGGTATATTCCACTGTCCGACTAAAGCACCGACCTGCGACCTCACTCAGAGAGGAGGCACCAAAAGCACTGTGAGAGGAAGGAGAAGAGAGGCAAATGTGGAGGCATCCAAGCTAGGCTAGCAGCTAGCCCTCACAGACCCACGACACCATCCCTCATTCTTGGGAATGTAAGATCACTGGATAACAAAATGGACCACACACAAGATCTATGCAGCGTGAGGTGAGAGAATGTTGTGTATTAATTTTAATGGAGACATGGTTAAATGACAGCATATCAGACTCCACTATCCAGCTAGCTGGGCTAACGTGCTACATTGCCATAACGCTGGCCATAATGCCTGTTTTCCTCTTTTACATCACCTACACACACAAGTCCGGTGATAAAAAACAAAGAAAATAGTTGTGGAACTCCAGTAAGTAAGGCTGTCAAAGCTATTTATTAATTTAAAGATAGGATGAAGTGTATATTTTTTCTCTTTTAAACAAATGTAATACAGATTATGCCAATGTATTTTTTAATGAGTCACTATGTTAGCTATAATAACTCTATAATACCTCCTTGATGGAAAGGGTTGCCAGATTTTCACAATAAAACCCGCCCAACTGCTATTCAAAATTAGCCCATACTAACCGCGTTTTGAGGGGGTCTTCTTGTAAAAATCATGTTCCGGGGGCTAACATACACATTATTGGGGTCGATCTAACCTACACACATGAAAGCGAGGAAAAGAGGAAAACGACCCTCCTCTGCGGTGATAATGGTATCACCAGGGTTGTTACACGTCGATTAACCACAACCCTAGACAGAAGAAATGGAAGAAATTTTAATTGAACTGTGGCAGAAGCACTAATTAATTTAAAAGCCCCTTTTGTTGTATATTATTTTGGTTTATTTTTACTTTATTAATTATAATAATTATTATTGTATGTTTAGTTATGCTCAACTAAGGCTGAATAAGACTGGCTTTATTCTGAAATGTGTTTATGTACTTGGTTTGATTATAATGTTGCAAAAAAAAAAAATCTTGCTGGCATCCATTTTCACTTCCCATTTCGTGGGGACTTATAGAGTCGCTGGGCGACAGAGCTGTTGTCAGCTCGTGTAGTGTGTGACCCTCTGTTGCAGATTATTTACGTTGAGTTGTGTAGTGTGAACACCACAATGACTTAAAGACAGACAATCAAGTTGTAACGAAAAAAAAAAAAGGTTACGGGTTGTTTTTTTATTTTAGTTAGCTATTTGTTTTCTTTTTAGGAAGGATTTTTAAGTGTCATGTCTCCTTTGTGTTCCTTATAAGAACGTTGGATATGGATAAAGCATCTCTTGGTACAAAGAGTGTGGAAACCATGTGCTGTTCGTGGTTGTTGCAAAGTTACACCACCTAGTCTTAATCATCGCAGCGCTGAGAATGACAGCTCGCCGAAAGCTGCTGATTACGGACATTTCTTGTGCTATGGATAACTGCATTGCGTCGCTCTCAAATTTCTGTTGGACTTGAAATACCTTGTCACTTCAACTCAAAGACTGGTCATCAAAGCGATAAGTTCACATCCTTTAATTGCTTCATTTAAGAGAAAATACTTTTTGATGTGCTTAAGAATTTATTCATGAACTCCTTCTGTAATTTGCGTTATGGTATAAGCACCTGTGAAGAAATAAAATGGGGTTAAAGAATATTTGTTTTTTTGTCAAGGGTTATTTATCAGTACACGTCAGAAATCTGTTGAACCCCTCAGAGTAACATTTAAAAGAGAGGTGTTACAAAGTCATGGAGACTGAACAGCACAGCGATCTGCCGATGTTTAAAGTCGTATAGTGTGAACTTGGCTTTAAACTACATTGAAGACTGGCTGATACTAGCTCAGTCAGAGAGCTTTCACTCACGTGAAACGGCTGGGGTTAAGACTAAACACCAAGAAAAGTGTGCTTTCTCTGGTTCAGAGAACCATTTATCAAGGTGTGGTGTGCAGGGATGCAGGGACGAATGTGCCCTCCTCGGATTGAGTTGATTCTCACTGCAGTCGCCAGAGTGCGAGAAGGCCGGTCACTTACTGTGAAGCAGTTTCAGGGACTGCTGGGTCTTATGGCAGCTGCATCCAACGTAGAGAGCCAGACCCACTGCCCAGGTGCATACTCGGGGTTCGCTCTGCGATGTCGATCGGCTCGTTCTCTAACTCTCCTCATCGCCTGTTGTAGATGTACATGTGCAGCATTCCAGGTCTCCTCGCTTCTTTGAAGCCAGGAGTTTACTGCAGGAAGATCAGAAGGTTCGTCTGACCATGGGAACATTGGTGGTTGGTACCCCAGCATGCATTGAAAGGGAGTTAGTCCTGTGGCAGGCTTGCAGAGAGAATTCTGGGCATATTCTGCCCAGGTGAGGAAATGGCTCCAGTCATGTTGGTTCTTGTGGCAGTATGTTCTGAGACCCCGGGTCAGTTCTTGATTAAGGTGTTCAGCTTGTCCATTCAACTGAGGATGATACCCGGAAGTCAAACTCACGTTTATGTTCAACTGAGCACAGAAGGATTGCCATACTCTGGATGTGAACTGGGGCCCTCGATCAGACACGATATCCTCTGGCAAACCATAATAGTGAAAGACCTGTTGCATCATCACTTCAGCCATTTCCCAAGCTGTAGGAAGTTTGGTGAGAGAAACCGAGTCGGCAAAATTGAGTTTTTGGTGAGCTCGAGTGTGGCAGTGATCCCAGGATGGCCTGCACTCGGAGTGTCGTGAACCCAGTGGAGTACATGGTCTCGAAGGGCTTGGGGTACATGAGTGTGATCCATGGGCACGTTGCAGGTGCAGGTTCGTTGTTTAGAGACTCTGAGATCTCCGTCAGGATGTCCCAGTGTACAGGAGCAACAATGTCATGATGGGGTAAATCAAATTGTTGAAAGGGCGTCAGCTTTGGTATTCTTGGAACCAGGTCGATACGTGACTTTGAAGTTGAATCAAGTGAAGAACAGAGACCGTCTTGCCTGTCTGGAATTCAATCGTTTGGCGGACTGGAAATATTTGAGGTTTCTTGATCAGTGAGAACTGTGTATGGTAGTTTCCCTCCAACCGATGCCACCATTCTTCAAACGTGGCCTTCATGACCAGCAGTTCTTGATCTCCCGACATCATAATTACGTTCGGCGGAGTTGAGTTTACGTGAGTAATAGGCACATGAAATAACTTGGCTGGGTTGCTGTGACATTGAGACAGTATGGCTCAGATTCCCATGTTAGAAGCATCCACCTCTACCATGAAGTCTCTCTCAGGATCTTTGTTTATCTTTGAGGTTGAATACTTTGATGCCCTTAGGAGTCCAGTAGATGTGAGTGGTGTCCTTTTTGATGAGGGAGGTAAGCAGAGCGGGCGTTAAACTGAAGTTTAACGAAACCCAGAAGTCGGCCTGCGGGCCGTATGTTGGACACCCCTGATCTAGAGTATGATTATGACAATAAGTGGGTCCTGACATGTATTGTCTAACCATCAGTGTCCCTACATAGGATTTTGCTCTGTAAAAAAACCTTGACTCTTCTGTAGTTATATCATGTGCTAAGACCGGCAGAAAATGAAAAGTTGCGATTTTCTATGCTGATATGACGTGCTTGTCAGTAAAACAGCACACAACATAACTACAGAAGAGACTGGTCAAGTTTTGTAAAAAAAACAAAAACTTTCATCAAAAACAATTTATTTAGAATAAGGTGTACTGATAAACCAGAAATGCAAATAAATGCTTAATTAATTTTATGTTAACTTTAAAGAAAAGGTAATTGAATAAGATTCTAATTAAATGTTTAGAAACATTAAAAATGCACGATTACTCACATAAATGTATTAAGACAGTACTTTATACAGGACTAGCTTTATACAAGCTACCAAAAGAAACTAAAGCAATCATGGATTTCAATGCTTAAAAAAATATTTCAAGTCAAGACAATATATAATTAATTGACAGAAAGGCAGTTTGTTTTTCAATACATTTCACATCTCTTCCATGTCATACTTTGATTTTATTCAGTTTATTCAGACACTTCAGCAAAGCAGTTAAATCATACTAACTTCACCTTATACATTTACATTTATGTCTGACTCAAAATATCTATGTAGTTGTCTTACAAATGGTGCAACCAAAAGTATGTTTAGACATTTTGCAACTAAACATGTAAGGAAAATCATTGTTCAAATTGTACATCTGAAATAAAACAAAGCTTACATTTATAAAGAAAGCTTAAATAACATGTATACAAGGTTTAAAAAAAAAAAAAGGTTTGCAAGGAAACAAATTCTGACCTAAACAAAACATGTAAGATGAATGTGTGTAATTTTAACACTAAAACATATTCCTCTCACTTCCACTCTAAAACACGTTATATAAATATAATCACAATAAAAATTTGACTTTCTCCGATTTGCACAAGTGATATTTTCTGTAATATTGGATGAACATGTTTAAAGGTATTTTGTACTATTAGATTTTCATATGAAATTTTAATGTTGAAAAGTTCCAAAACATAATTTCATGACATTTCAAATCAATGTGAAGTAGAGACACAACGGAGGCCATGACTTTAGCTGTCAGTGTTCCCTCTATGCCCGAGTTCAGCATGGACTTCGACAAGCATTTACACTATAATTTATGTACATATTATGAACAAACGATCAATGAAGATGTCTGTATGCCATGATGAAAAACAAATGCTCTTCTCTGTCCTTTCAACGCTACTGTGTCAGAGCTTGCACTATTTGGGATGTTATGCTTTAATGCAGACTTCCAGCAAATTTACCTGCGCTGTTAAAGAAAGGTGTCTTTTGGGTTAGAGTAGAATATATCTTTCTACAGAATAACTAGTACCAAGTATGTTTTAAACTTGGTTTCACATATAATTAGAGTTATGTACTTAATCATTTGTTTTTCTAGTGAAGTGTGTTTAATAACACATACAGTCAAGCCAAACATTATTTAGACAGCAGATATAATTTTTTATATATTTTTTTTTACTAGTACGTACAGGACACTATAGTTTATTTATGTGAGGGTGAGGATGGCAGAATAAAGTAAACAGACATTTTAGACCCAAAACTTCTTCACACAGTGGATTACTAGTAACATTTGGGAGCAAAAATGATTTGCTAATGACATCTTTTTGAACCACAGACTGAAGAAAATTAAGCATTGTTTTGAGCTAAATTGGTGTTATGTAATTGTGCACTGAAATTTAACAGCTGATAGCTATTCAACTGAATATTCTATTATTCTATATATATGTTTTATGGCCTTATTTCAGTGACTTAAAAAAAAAAAAAGATTTTCACTAACCACGTATAAACATTGCTTTCTCAAAAACACAAGCATGTACTTTCATGGTGTTCACATATTATTGTAGCCCAGTTTGTGCTGAATATGGTTATCGGACTTTAGCCATTAATATTTTAAGATACCGAAAAGAAAATCAACTGTCAGGACATGTCAAAACTTCTCCAGGGTCCTAAAACACCCTCAGACCCCAGAGGGTTAACTCAAAGTTCTTCTCATATTTTATTACCATTTTCTAAACAATAGTGAACTATGATATAATTGGAGAAATGATGAATGTGTCTAAATAATTCTTGGTTTGACTGTGTGGTTTTTTTGCTATTGTGAAACGTCACTGACATTTTGTTCCCCGTGTGAACGATGTCCAAACACCTGGAGGAGGCAGCGGTCCGTTTCTTTCTACAGCTGCTTCATGACGCTGCATCAGACTAACAGAACTATCAGTGTTCTTGATGTATGTTAGGCTACATGTACTTTAATACTAGGTTCATGGGGTCAGTCAGTGCTCTGAGACTCCGCAGGCCCCTGGTGTGTGTTAGTGAAGATGAAGGGTGATGGGTCTGGCGTAGAAGGAACACTGAAGAGTTCACTGGGGTCACATCAGCACGTCGAGGTCGTCGCAGTGGTCCTCCTCCTCTGTGACTCTGAGAGACAGCACCTCCTCGTTCAGGAACAGACCGCTCAGTCTCTCCTTGCGAGCCTGTCTCTGCTCCTTCAGCTGACGCTTGCGCAAGGCCTTCTGCTGCAGCTTCCTCTGCTTGGAGCGTTTCTGGAAAACACCACAGCCAACAGACAGTCCATCAGTCTTAAACTAGTTTTCTTCAAAGTCTTCTCTCCATTCCCTCACATTAGACAGACTCACAGAGATCGACTGGTGTGTTAGCATGACCTTTAATAATGCATCACTAAAATTTTTTGAAAAGAATATGATTGTTTTAAATGCATTGTCAATGCACAAGTGAAGCTGTAATTTCTTATCGCTGTCAGTCTCTCTCTTCTCACGAGCTTTCTCCTGAATGCCTTTATAATCTTAGTTATGACCTTTTGTCATGTTGGTGGGAATTTTTGGTGGAGAATGAAATCCTTTTTTTTTTTTAGAAGAATGGTGAACGGAAGTAACTGAAAGATCACACTGTCGTGTCTGAAATGCCTTATAGTTTTAACAGAGCGGTAAATCTCCATCAGCTGGAGCAGCAGTTAATGCAGAGAGCCGTAGATCACTGACAAGCTACACAATATCAGGTTCAGTATCACTCTGTAGCTTGTCAGCGACCGACTGATGAGATGCATATGACTATCACCTTCAATATTTCACCCATCCCTAATGAAGCATTCACAATAATATCATGAATTTACAAAAAAGGGTGAATTTTCTTTTTATTTGCCAACTTAAAGGGTTACTCCACCCCAAAATTAAAATTTTGTCATTAATCACTTACCTCCATGTTGTTCCAAAAATGTAAAGGCTTTGTTCATCTTCGGAACACAATTATATATTTAGATTTTATATATATTTATGTCCAATTGACTGTCAAACACTTACACTGTCAAGGAGCAGAAAAGTATGAAAGACATCTTCTGAATGCTCCATCTGCCATCAGCAGTTCAATTGTAATATTATGAAGTTATGAGAATACTTTTTGTATAGAAATAAAACAAAAGTAAATGACTATTTAACAAATTTGGCATGTAGCATGATTTTGGAAGGTATCCACTGGACACAACACAAGTATGCATCTCCTATGTGTATTTACACATTGATTTGAATGACAACAGTGCATCTGCGAGGAGCAGCTGAGAAAGAACAGAGTACACTCTAAAATGGTGCTGCGGTGATGTTACGGTGCCAAATTTCTTGAGGAAAGTTATTTTTGTTTTCTTTGTTTACCAAAAGTCTTCTCTTAGCTTCACTGTGTTACAGCTGAACCACTGATGATGTCTTTCATACTTCTCTGCTCCTGGACAGTGTAAGTGTTTGACAGTCAAAATCTTCCCGTTTTCAGCTAAAATATCTACATAACATGGGGTAGGTGATTAATGACAAAATGTTCATTTTGGGGTGGAGTGACCACAAACAGATAAACATGACTTTTTGAAAGTGTCTGACTGAGAGGGCTCGCTGTGCTGTGGTTTCTGAGGAGCACCTTGGAGTCTCGTATCCTCTCGGTGGCGGAGGCCAGGTTTCCGTCGCTGTGAGCACGGCTGATGCTGGATGCGGTGGAGGCGCTGCTGCTGCTGGCGCTGCTCACCATGCTGGCGTTACTGCTGCTGTGAGCGCTCACGCTGCTCGCCATGCTCCTCTTCACGCTGCGCTGGCGCGGGCCATGCTCACGGATGTAGCTCCGCACCTGCAGCAACCAGAGACACCACACCAATCACAAAAAAACACAGCTTTCACACAGATTCAGACGGCACGAGTCAACACTAGCTGCCAAAGTTGTGCACAGAATCCACATGTTTGAAACTTCATGTTTCTTTGTGAGTTTGTTTTGTTTTTAGACAAAAAGCTGTTAAAGCTGTTAGGGCTGGGTGATATATCACATGGGATAAGCATGTGCATCTAGTCAGTTAAAACACAAAGCTGGAGATCACAATATCACGTTCAGTTTCTCAGGCAATTCGTTTGTGAAACTGAACATGATGCTGCGCAGTTCGTCAGTGAACTACGGCTCTGTGTATTAACTGCCACTCTATTTGAAACCAGCTGATGGAGATTTACTGCTAATCAAAGCAGCAGCTTTACTGATGAGATGCGCATGACTATCCCATGAGATATATCGCCCAGCACTACTAGGAGGCAGTGGGCAGTCGTGGCCTAATGGATCGGGAGTTGGACTTGTAACCCAAAGGTCGTGGGTTTGAGTCCCAGGTCCGGCAGGGATTGTGGGTGGGGGGAGTGAATAACCAGCTCTCTCTCCACCTTCAATACCACGACTGAGGTGAGACCCTTGAGCGAGGCACCGTTCCCCCAACTGCTGCCCACTGCTCCGGGTGTGTGTTCACAGTGTGTGTGTGCACTTGGATGGGTTAAATGCAGAGCACAAATTCCAATTATGGGTCACCATACCTGGCCACAAGTCACTTCACTTTCACTTCACTCACTCACTCACTTAGTATGTGAACCCAGTTCTTCTCTGTTAATGGAACAGATTACCCAAAAATGAAAACTCTGTCATCATATACTCTCCCAAACCTTTATGAATTTCTTTGTTCTGCTGAACACAAAAAGAAGATATTTTGAAGAGATATAGAACCAGACTGTTTTGGGTCACCATTGACTTCCATAGTATTTTTTTCCTATTATGGAAGTCAATGGTGACCAAAACAGTCTGGTTACAAACTTTCTTCAAAATATCTTCCCTTTGTTCATTTTTGGGTGATCTGTTCCTTTAACAAGAGTGTAATACTTTGTGGTTTAAAGGGATATCCATTTTCCAAAATTTGAAGTGATTCTTTAGGGTCAAAATTAAGTCTTTAACTTATTTTGGTTAAAATTGCTCAATAGTAGAGTAAAGGCCCCTTCACACCAAGCACGATAACTATAGAGATGACTATATTAGCGTCCGCACCAGCGAACGATATCGTATGTTCATTATAAGCTCAAGCGCGTCTGCCACTTTAAATTCTCAAGCGCGTGATAGCAGGACTGATTCTGATTGGTTGTCAAATGTTTCATCAGCTGGAAAAAATTGTTCTGAAAACGATTCCAACGTTATCGCTTCTCTGTGCCTTTATCGTTATAGTTGTGATGTGGATGCTGCTATTCTTTAGCATTAAGAACGATTTTTAGAACTATCACTTTATCGTTATCGTGCTTGGTGTGAGTGGGCCTTAAAACAACACTTTTTTTACCCTGCCAAAAACAGCTCTGTTTACAGCAAGCCATTTTAGTGCATGTTGCTTGAAATGCTAATGAGCTCTGCTGACTCCACCCCTCTCTTCTGTGAGGTGATGATTAGACGGTAAACTTTGTGACATCAAACAGCCAAGAAGCTGAGAATGGCTTGATTTGATAAAGGGGCTATTTTTGGGGGGGTGAATTTTTCTCATTATATGGTGGATATGTACACACACTGCCTACACACATTACAGTTCAAACAACACGTAAAAGCGAATCCTGCATCCAATGACCCCTTTAGAATGTGTTTAGATTTGACATTTTACACACCGATTGCTAAGAGGCAGACAGGGCAGTGCTGTGGATGTATGAGTGCTGTTTGTCTTCAGAAGGTATTGAGTGTAATTCATCACCTGTTTGAGTTTTTCATCGGTGAGGCAGTTCAGCTCGATGATGAACTCACTGTCTGTCGGCAGAATCTGTGCACTCGGGTCGATTATTTTAATGATGTCGAGCTGCTCCCGAAGTCCCATCTCTGTGCTCACTTTTCGACTCAAATATTCAATATATTCCACCTGAAAAATGAAAATCATCAAAATGAGCTCAGACATTAAAGACACTTCACTGCAACAAAACAAATGAACACAAGCAAACATGGTGACACTGCTTCCTTTCCTAATTCTGTCTAACATTTTTCCAAACACATTTAATTATAACCATAAAGCAGTCAAAGTTTGACTGAGTGAGTGTTTCAGACCTGCTCGTCGTTGGTCATGGCACTCCAGGGCAGCTCGTCCAGGTTTCGGTGAGGTTTGTTTTTTCTTTTAGACGCGAGACAGGGTGAGCTGGGCACGCTGGGAATGATGTCAGAGAGCACATCACTGCCGCTGGCTATATCACTGCCGGGTAACTGCAATAGAGATGAACCGTATTAAACTTTATCATGATCACAGGGACAAAGCATTACCAGTATTATCATGGTACTGTAAAAGTGTGCTGGAATTATTCAAAAAAGACACCAATTCCTATTTAAAAATCAACAAACAAGAAGAAAAATGACCTTTTTGTTAGCATAAACACTAAAATAATAACATTACCAATGCTATCTATATTTTAAACGACATCACTGACAACAGTTCATCTAATAGCACGTGAAAAATGTTCAAATAAAGCTTTGAAAAGATTTCATAAAATAGCAAACCTTATATTTCAGCCTCAATACAAAGGAAAGTGTCAAGTAAAAATGATAATTGATTAATAAATGATTATATTTTATCTGCTCTGTAAATAATTTTAGATAGCTTAACTGAATTGTTTAAATGTGTAGAAGCTTGTTTTTCATCCGGCAGTTTATAATTCACTGCAGGGCACATAAATCCGTTCTGTTTTCAGTCTACAAACTCTGGTGTCTATTGAACATTTTAAATCTACCGTTCAGTCACTCGAAAAAGATTCTTTGATTTGCAATTGTTTTTAACTATTTCAATTTGTATATTTGTTGTCTCAATCTGTAAGTCGTGATTGTAACTGCTGTTTATTCTTGGCCAGGACTCTCCTGTGAAAGAGATTTTATAATCTCAGTGAGATTTTCCTGGCTAAATAAAGGTTAAATAAAATAAATAAAAATAAAAAATAAATCATGTCACTGTTAACGACATACACACTGTCAATTTTCTGGAGTGACAGGAGTGAGTCCCCTGATGATCTGCTCTCGCTCGACCGTAATGTTTGGGTTGCCCCTTGACCTCTCTCTCTGCCATCCTGCAATCTCTGTGGTAAAAGCTAGCTGCCTGGCGGTACACAGTCACTGGCGGAAGTCCCGTGACCTCATCCTCAACAACCAGTTGTTAAGTTACGTACACACTGCACAACATTTCTGTAAATGTAGTTGTCACTTCCGTAAATGACTGATCTTGTGTGTACAGAACAGGATTAAGCACTAAAAGGTGAACTGGCAACCATTTTAAATGCAGTGTGTGAGTGAATGAGTCATTGTGATTGAATCGAATCATTTAAACCACTGATTCATTCAGTCATGTTGCTCAGAGATGCAATATTGTGTGCAAAACATCGATCAAGATCTTGTTTTTTGAACTGGTGTAAAAAATAAATCAATAAATAAAATAAAATCACTGCATGTGTAGTCATGGTAATTTTTGAAGAAAAAAAAATGGTACTCTTTGTGTGATATTGATTAACTACGTAAAATAATATAAAATATAAAATAATATATAAATATATTGGATTTGTGATCATTCTAAGTGTATTTGATTAGACTGAATCCTGCAGTGAAAGAACACACTCTAATATGACACTAATATAAAATGTAAAAACTACAATTACATTATTATACATACACCTACTCTCTGCTGCTGTCTGAACCTGTAAAACTCTGCTCTTTGCTGGATAGTATTTACTCATCCCAAGTTGTTGTCGAATATATGATACTTCAAATATGACATGCTAATACTAACCGTGGGGGATTTTATCATGATTTATTGTCAAACTGGTAATGGTTCCATCCCTAATCTAGAGTCTATCACACAGCTTTAGCCGAGCAAGTGCAGTGACCGCTCACCTGCCACTCGAACTCGCTGTCGGACCAGTCCCAGTAGGTGCTGATGGAGGAAGACACGTCGCTGCAGACGCTGCCCTCGGGGAACAGGTCGAAGGAGGCCAGCTCCTGCTCGTCCAGCAGCGAGTAGCAGTCGTCCTGATCTCCCACAGACACGGAGGAGAAGAGCTCCTCGCTGCACTCTGAGCTGGCCACGCTGGTGCCACACGAGGTCAGGTTCCACCTAAAACACACACAGATCACTGTCCAGGAGCACACACACACACACACAGATCACTGTCCAGGAGCACACACACACACACACACACACAGATCACTGTCCAGGAGCACACACAC
>JAUCMR010019215.1:0-14593 GCA_032357425.1 Enteromius argenteus | reverse complement strand
CTTTCAGATCATGTATAAATCTCAATTTTGGAAAATTAACACTTAAGACTGGTTTTGTTGTCCAGGGTCACATATGTCAAGAGTCAAATATATGAAATTTATGATTATGTAAACGTCTGGGGCAGGACTAGTGCATTATATACTGGATTATAATATTTATTTACTCACTACTTAATTAATGCATTAAACAGACAGCACTAGTTTATATAAATATTTAGGTATTTTTAGGCTAAAATGGTGATCACATCTCAAGATGCAAGATTTTCAATTCATCGTATTCAATCTTGCTTTCACACTGACCTATATAAATATAAACCTTGCACATTTTCATTCATCAAACCTTCTGTCAAAGCTAAATGAGGCACTTATTTAATTCATCACCCTTCTTTCTTTTGTCAAAAGCAACCTAGCAGTGAGGGGTGACAAGATTTCAGTAACAACAGTAGACTGTTGTGACATCCCCTAGCAAAAGTGTTCTGAGATGGTAAGTGAAAGCAAAAGACAAAAATTAAGATTGACAAGCAAAATAACTACTTACGTGACAGCATACTGGGCAAAAGACAGGTACTCCACAAGAACATCAAGCCCTTTATTTTCCTCATTGAGAAACTCTCTCACCCACCTAAAACATTACATAAGACATTAAAACAAAACATTTAATAACCTTTCTCCAACTGAATACCTCAAAACTAACCTTTCACAGTTCTAAAATGAACTTACTTCATGCTACATTGAGGTTGACTCATTAGACATGTGACTCACCCAATATGATTGGTCCTAAGAGATATCTCCAACTCTCTGAGCACCTGAGTTGACTCTTGAACTCGCCTTCTAAATTTCTGTCAAGAAGAAGAGATGTTCACTTCTAAACAAGTACCCTATGTATTTGATTTGATTGGCAAGTAGCAAATGCCAATCTTTTATCATCAACTTTTTGATGATGAATGTGAAATACTTTCTAACATGCTGTCAACACACATTTATGAACTGTTTTTTGTTGTTGTTGTTTTTTTACATCCTTTTTGAGCTTGAAGATGATCTTTTTACCAACCACAAGAGTGCCATTACACTTATAACATTGAAGGAAATGTCAACATGTATTCAAATTTTAGAAAACCTCATTTATATTTAGATTTATTAAACGGTTCTGTTGATGCACCCTCTTGATGCTATCTACAACTCCAGTTTGAGAGACCCTACATTAGAGGATTTTTATTCTAATGATTTGTGCTATATGACTTGTATGTTCAATAAGAATTTCTGGATGGGCCATTAAATCTAAGAGGATGGTTTTTATTCCATTACTTAGATGCAGCTTTAAAATATGCAGGACACATTTATTTTTATTTTCATGTATAATTACTTTAAGGCATCTTTACACATACATATACATACTATCTACCAAATACTAACTGATACTAAGTTTCTTGGTAAAGGGTAAAATGATAATCACCCCTTACCGAGTTTATATGTGCAACCTTTGGATACCAGGGCTAGATCTTGAAATATTTGTGGTCTATTAATATAGCAGACAACAAGCCACAGAGACAGCCTGCAAACATGAAGGAACTCACCTTCCTGGTGACGGCAGGGTCCAGGAAGCTTCTGAGCTTCTGTATGTACGTATGGGGAGGATTCTTCACTTGGAATCGTTCCTGTTAGACAAGCAAATGATGCTATATTTCTATTATTCATATTTAACATGTCTCTTGAAGCAAGTTCAAACCCCTCCCCAACTTCAACATAAAACATTAACTAACCAAACCTTCTTTTCTGTTCAGTTGTCCTCTGATCTAATTCCCAATCATTCAACTCCTCAAAGAGTCTCACTTTTACCCAATCACTTCTAAACCACATTTCAGCCTTGAAAGCATCATGGCAATCACGGAGATATGATCATTCATTATTTAGACAGCAGGCATTTCACACTTTCACCTCAACAAACATTTCCACAGTCAGCCATGTTCTTCTTTTTCTTACGTCAGTGTAGCCATGGTGACATGATACGTTGGATGTAGAGAGAATGTATTAATAAAGAATGTGTTTACTTAGTGGTGCTGTTATAATAAAGGAACTTTCCCTCTGTGTATACAGTATGCATTATATATCTGTACTCATTTTCAACTCTGATCGGTTTTAAGTTTTAAAGGTGTATAGGAAATACAGCAAAAAAGTAAAGGTCAGATGTAGTGTCATTTAACCAACTTTGCAAAAAAAAACAAAAAAACATTGGATAATTAAATATAATTTCTGTCATTGTAAAAGTTAATAACAAATATATATGCTTTATTTAAATTATTCGTATACTAAAGGATTCTAACAGGAAATAAAACAAATAAAATGACAAAGTTCTGATGTGGCCATGCAAATGTATATCTGTAAAGGAGTGGATAGAAATGAGAGATCTCAAGTGTATTCCATTGGTTATTTAATCAGTTGACCAGATCACAAGAGTCTATTGTTTTTTTTCCAGTGAATAAAAACCCACGAAACCACAATAGAGCACTTTGTAAAAGAGCTCTTGCTACAGAGGTTCTCATGATATCAGTGTCACATTAAATATCAGACATTATCAATATTAAGGGATGTACAAATTCCTTAAAACCCCGATCTTTCATATTTGATAATGACATTTTAATATGATTTCTCTACCTTCTCTAAAAAACATTGATAATCAAGTCGCTTCAGTCCAGTAAGAAAGTTTTCCTCTGGAAAGAAAAGTTATCCTTACGGTTTGTAAAACTATTAAAGATTTCACAGTAAAAAGACACATGTACCACAACCAAAAGGAGGACATTATAAAAATTATAATAAAATGTCTTTTACTTGCTAAAAAGCATAAACTATCAATAAGATGAAAAAGGCATGTAGTTTTTTTTTTAGCATGTTGATAATTTAAAGGCCATGAAACCTGCCTATCAAATAGGATACAGTAGGATTTATAGAGTTAACACTGGGTGTAATAAAGACTTAGATTTTCTCTGAAAAGGAAAAAAGACAGTTGTAACAACTTCGGACTAAGATATGGTTATATAACAGTTCTGGCTTGTCTGAGACTCATTATGCAGAATGCATGTAAACAGACTCTCTCACCTGATCACATATCAGCTCCCATTTTTTTTCATTGTCATACTGTCTAAGGAGCCTCACTTTATCCGGAGGAAGGTTCATAGAGTTCTGAAAAAGGCAGAAAGAGAGTGTTAACATTCTTTTTTCTCACAAGTTTGAAAGCATTCTGTACATAACATGTTCATCAAAAACACAAGTGATGAAAAGCTAAATAGCTAGTCTCTGAAATTCCTAAGACACCATGCATTTTTCTTTGCAAACTGGTCAAAAGCAAAGATGTCACCAGTAGTGTGTAACCAGTTTACTATTTTGACCCATCTCTCAACTATATTCAAATCTAAATACCTTCAGAACAGCCACATTCTTCTTCAACACAGAAAATAAATATCTGCAATTTCATACAGAATATCATCAGCATTTTAAAAAGGTATAAATTTAATAAAACTTTCATGACAGTGGCTCCCTAAAGGAATAGTTCACTCAAAAAATGTAAATCAGCTAAAAATCCAACATTTAGAGATGAGTATGTTTCTTCGTCAGAACAGATTTAGGAGAAATTTAACATTACATCTATTGCTCACCAAAAAAAGTCCAAACAGCTAATAAATACATCATAATAAACCACACAAATCCAGACCATCAATTATTAATTTTGTAATTAATATACTAACAATTATTTTTTGTACTTATTAAGATAAACTTAAGATCATTTAAGTGTACTCAGCTGCTCTATATTATTTTGGGACACCACAAATATGAACTAAAATGTGTTTTAACATACTATGTATTTAAAAATGTATTCAGTTACCACTTGGAGTACACAGACTTGTGTGTACTAGTGTATGAAAGATGGGTTCAAATATACTACAAATGGTAAGTATATATGCTACAGAGATAGCATGATAAAAGCACATTTTAGTTCATATTTGTGATGTCCCAAAACAACACAGTTAAGTACACTTAGATGATCTTAAGTTTATTTGAAGATGTACTAAAGAATAATTTTTAGTATATTAAGTGCACAGTTAGTGTGTGTGGGTTGCTTTGTAAACAGTGCTTGATCTGTGCATATTGCTCAAACACACAGCTTTTCACTTCCCAAGACAAGATAGGCTGGAGTGGGGATAACTTGTGGATTATTGTGCTTTTTTCTGTAACTGTATCAAATATAATGCTACATTTTTCCAAATTTGTTCCAATTAAAAAACTCATCTTCATCCAGGTTTTTCTGAGGGTGTTCATGTTTTTTTGTAAACTACTTCTTTAAGACAAGTAGATTTAAGGAAAGAAACCCAGTATGAAACCTTTTCTTTTATCCACTATGCATTCTAGTGAAAAATGTCTTGGTTGTACATTATTTTACAGTATGCATACATCCCTGTACTTACAGTGTACCTACCTACGAAAGTACTGTAATATACGGTAAGTACATGGGGTGGGGTTAAGTTTAGGCATTGGTTCAGGGTTAGTACATAGCTATTACATAGTTATTGTAATTACTATAATAAGTACATAGTATGTACGACGCTGCAAAAATGCTACCAATGTCTCTATAGTGTTTTTTACCTTTGTGCTACACACTTGGTCCATTTATGCTTATTTTGTACAAATATTAGAATGTTATTTAAATTAATTTAACTGGGCCCATCAAAGATAACTGACTGAAGCATACTGTACATGCATTTTCTGGTTACTTTCTGTTCTTCTATTTGGGCATAATAAGCCAAGCCCAAGTTTGATTAAATGATTAATGAGAGAAAAGCTCTGGAAATCCAACAGTCTGAGCATCAAATGAAAACACAGCAGCAGCGCCCAACATGTGGAAGAGGGTGAAGAGACTCGGGCTGCAAAAGCCAACTCTATTGGGACAGAATTTGTGATGCAAATCTGAGAAAACGAGGCAGCATTAACCGATTTGCATTCACTCCCCCCACTCCGTTCTCCTCTCTCGGGCACAAACACAGACACAAACAGACAGACATGCCCACACACATGCACACATGGCATGAAGCGGTTATGCTGATTTGCAGACTTTTGATTCTCAATGCACTGATTAGATCATGAGTGCTCTGAGGGCAGGTCTCTAATGTAAGCAAATGACACGTGTCTGTTTGGAGGACACCCTGAAAATCCAATCAGGGAGATAAGCAACAGATGACCTTTTCTAAGTGCATTGATTAAAGACCCTTGAGAACTTCACATGTAAACCTTGTCAAAAGAATGTGGTTTTGGATCTGTTACATTAATCAAGGCACTGTAATTACAGACATATCAATTAAAAAAACAGGTCTGATCAAAGTCAATGGTACAAAACACAAAGACAGGTAGTTACACTTTATTGATCTCCAAAGGGAAATGTAGGGTCTCTGGGGAGAAATTTGTACTCCAAATGCAATTCTAATAGACTGCAAGCTGGATTCTGATGAGAGAATTAAATCACAGGATAGATATCATGTATGTCCCTCAAGACATCATCTTGAAGAGCCCTTCCTGACAAACTGGAGCATTTCAGACCCCATTACAGACAACAATCAGACAGGTTGTGCCAATGGCTGAAATGCCAACCAGCAAGGCCATACTCACATCGCAGCTCTATTCGTATCCAAAAAAGTGCATTTACTTTTGATGCCACAGGGGCTATTGCTCACGTTAAAGCACCTATTTAAAAGCAAATGCAGGGAACATAGTGGCCTACAGAGCACGTTGCGATGACTGGATTAAGGACAGACTCCTTAAATCATACATGAATGCATAATCGTCGCAATAAGAAAGCATGCGTGCAAGCTGTGACGCTAAAACAGATGAAAAACCCAAAGGATTCCACAATAAAGGTGCCGCGCGCCTGCAATTAGTAGCTATCATGCTCGCGCAAACAGCATCAAAGCAATGCACACTGCCAACCGCACACAATAGAGGCGTGTGTGCTGGCGTGGGCTGCCAGCTTCCATACTAGTTGTGTGCACATGATACAATTACATCGATATGGCTTTTGAGGATATAAGTGAAAATTACCAGTGCGATTGCAAATCTCTCCTCCAGTTCGGCCGGGTCCGGCATGGGCAGTTTAGGGGGTTTGCTGCCCCTCGCCCTGAAATCTGTGAGCTGAGCATCCATACTTTCAGCGTTCCCCATGTTTTTTGTCTGATGCCCAGCGACGGTAAACGCTTTGGAAAAACGTATTCAGCACCAAAATGTAATCAAGAGGCAAAAAGCAACCAAAAAAGATAGTGCAGGCTTTTTATAGGTGACCAGACACCCTCTCCATCGATGCAAACCCGCAGAGCTCTGTATCAGATGCGAGACTTCGACAATAGCATCCCTACATTGTTAATCCGTATCTGTCGGGCCCTCCGTTCATTTTTCGGAGCTGTTGAGCATCGTTCACTCAGCGGCAGCGGCTCTGAAGCTGGGCGCATTTATCTGTATCATGCACAATAAATGCACCAATGGAGGTTTGCGGCATGATAACGCGCATGGCTCGGACTCGGGCAGGCCAGTTAATCCGCGCTGTGTGGATGATAACAGACGGACTTCGACAAAACGCAAACTCCCCCATTCAATCCCCGACACAATGAAGCCTTTCAGCACCAATCCCCCGCTGGGGAGTGCCAAAAAGCCATGCTGAGGAGTCGAGGGGGAGGCAATGTTTTGTTCTGTTGCATGCTGGTATTTGTAGTTTGGACAACACAGCAGCGACATTATAGATTAACTGCAACGTTTTAAAAACCCGACTCCTGAAGTACTACATTTACTTTGTATTGTAGAAACGACCGTGTTCATGTAACGATATGTTGGCATTATTTTATCCATTTTATTTTGTTTTTTGTTTTATTTTTATTTTACATTAGGCTACTACATTTTTCAAAATAGCCACCATTTTCCTTCATAACAGCTTTGCCCACGGAAGGAAAAGAGAGAAATTACAATAAATGTTAGGTAACCCCTTATTTTAGGGTTGCTTATTAGCATGCCTATTACTATAATATTAGCCATTTATTAGTACTAATTAATGCCTTATTCTTCATGACCTTATTCTACATCACACAAACTTAACAACTAACTTACTAACTATTAATAAGCAGCAAATTAGGAATTTATTGAGGGAATAGTGGTAGTCATATTAAGTGTTCCCTATTCTAAAGTGTTACCAAATTTTATAGTAAGAATTTAAGTTAGAATTAC
The DNA here is from genome assembly GCA_032357425.1 of Enteromius argenteus. Taxonomy (NCBI): domain Eukaryota; kingdom Metazoa; phylum Chordata; class Actinopteri; order Cypriniformes; family Cyprinidae; genus Enteromius; species Enteromius argenteus. The sequence goes on along the minus strand of JAUCMR010019215.1, from coordinate 7,342 downwards.
AGAGAAAATTAATATTATGCTTATAGCCTTTTGTTTTGTTTAATAATGTAATTATGCCTTTTTAAGTGATAAAAAAGTAGGTTATCACCTGTCATATATACTTTATTGAAAAACTTTAAATCAGTCTAAGAGTTAGGTTGTGCTATTTTTATCCTATGTTTTAATAACCATGACCATTCATTGCATCACCTGTGTGCTTAATATTATATGATATATTTTAATGTATAAATTATAATATATTTTCAGTAACGATCAGATTAGCCTAAATAGATTGGTATATTAGCATTAGTTGCATCAACTAATGAATAGGCCTATTGTTAAATTTAGTAAATTTCTCCTGTGGCCATCTGTCTTCTCCACTAAAGATCTGAAGGAATCCTGATTCCTCTCCAACTATTTGGAGAGGAAAAAAACTGTGGCAACAGTTTTGAAAGGGTAAATTTGTTATTTGTTATACAGCAGATATTTTCTTTCTGAATAAATGTATATATAACTAAAATAAGATTACATGTGGTAAATGTGACCAGTCAAGAAAACGTACTGTCTTAAGTAAACTTAAGTGAGGTTTTATTTGATTAAAGCTATTTTTAAAAAAATATTCTTTCAAGATTTGAAATGCACAGTCCCAATTAAGCATACGTCTTTTTCGCAAGAGCTTTTAACTACCTGCATAAGAAATAGTGGCATTGCATGCCAATATGATGAAAATCTGCATCTCTAAATAACTGCAATTTTGACAAACAAACATAAATGGGACAAAAGCACAGAAGGGAAACACTTTATTTATATGTCCACTGTTCAGAAAATCTCTGCCAATTATGCGGAATAAACCAAAACTAACGAACAGGGCCACTTAGATTTGTTGATTTGAGTTATCAGTTTTAATATACTACTTCTGAGGTGATGGGAAATTTAAAGCATTATATGTGTAGTGAAAATCAAAAGATAAGACAAAACAGCTCTGAGTTTTAATTCTATGACTAATTCATTCTCAGAGAATAGTGCAGACACTCAAAGGCAGCAGAAGCCTGTACGGAGTTTATAAATATCATATGAGGGGTTGTATTGCAGGTTGCTGCACAAAATTCACCTCATTGCTCTGTCATGCAAGTGAATTAACTCAAAGAGGGCAAAATGAATTCAAAGTGCAAACAGCACAGACAGTCTAATGATGGTCATGTTCTTCAGCTATAGTTTCTCTAAACGACCGAAATGACTAAAATCATTTAGCAACAATAATTCTTATAACTATTAAATAAGACATAAAAATATAATCATTAGTTAATATCTTCATACAGTAAAGTCTCCAAAAGTATTTAAACTGTCTTTATATTGATTCCAATACCATGTAAGTGTTATTTGTAAAAGCACTGTCGTGTTAATACCATTAGATTGCACTGCACTGCAGATCTAAAATGTGAAATGTGTGCACAAAAGTATACTGACTGACAAAATTGCTGACAAGTGGTGGATTTTTTTCATTCCTATACAGGCATATGGTTGTCACATTTAGTATTGTAGTCCCTTTTGGTAAATCGGGGTGGTTGTCTGGACACAAGGGCACAAGCTGGAATGTCTTTGAAAAATTTTTACCCAAAAACAGTTGGTCTTTCCAAACTATTCTAGGCTGTAAGAAGAAATATGAAGATGGTGTAAAAAAGTAGAATGGAAATGGTGTAAAATGTTTAAGATATTCATAGTTCCTGTGTTATTCAGTCTTCCATTTCTCCATCATTATCCACTCCTGTTTTCATCATTATTCAATCCTCTTCCTCTCCTTCAGCGTCACCTTCTCCTTCCTCCTCCTGCATAAATTCCACCATCAGTTCAGCAGTACAGGTGGCTTCTCCCAGACCGTTGACAGCTTTGCAGGTGTACTTGGCATCATCATCAGGACAGACCTCTGAGATCACCAGGCTACAGTGGCCATCCTCTTCATAGTCAATCTGGAAGTGACGCGTCTCCTTAATAGGCTGGTCATCCTTGTACCACACAACCTCAGGGTCTGGGTAGCCTTTGTGTTTAGAGGACACAGGGAATCAGAAATAAATAAAAAACGCTGTTAAAAATGAAACGCAAATGCAAGTGGAACACACAACAACAGTCATTGAACTTAGGTCTACCAACAATTAAGCATAAGGGCATCCTGTAGCATTTAAATAGCAATACACAGAGTAGTGGGCCATATTTGGAAACACTACAAATCATAACACGCACTGATTTGCTCATTTTCTCATGATGATCAAATTGCCAAGCTTTCACATTATTTGTGACCTTTGAATATAAAAAACAAGAAAAGATAAAAACAATCCTCACAGTATTGTTATAAATTGGTAGGTAGAGAAAAGGATAACTGTTTTCATTTTAAATCCTAAAGGAGATTAAAATAACAATACCTTTTAAAATAACAATACCATTTTATTAACTGCCCAACCCCTTCAATCATGTTTAAACACCATAAAGGTATTTATTTTTCTTTAGCATCCAACGACAACATTTGGATATTAAATAAGAACCTGGACAAGCTACAGTAAAGGATATGCCTTTCAGAAGTCAGTAAGAAATGAATATATTTATTCAGCAAGGATGCATTCAATTGATCAAATATGACAGTAAAGAAATGTATTTAAATTTAAGGGTTAAGCGCAGAAGAATTCTAACTCAGCACTTAGATTTATACCAGCACAATTCCTCTTTTGAATTAAAAAATTACTGCCAAGACTTATTAAAGACATTTTTTTATCTAAAAAATATGTCTTTACTCATTTTGCACCTGTGTTGTTAGTAATGCATCTGATCATCATCAGCTCTGCATGTTTGAGACCCTATGCTATAGGTGCATTCACACCATATCAAAATTACCGTAATAACAAGATTAATCAACTTGTAAAAAGTATTCACGTCCTGGTAATCACAACATGCAAACTGGAACTTTTCTATGTTTTCTATGAGAGCTATGACTTGTACTACCTGACCACCTAAGATTTATGAAGAATTTGATTAAGTGTAGGCATTGGTAGTTCAGTGATATTTCAGTCCAAGGGTGTGCTCCAGATAGTCACGTGTTGTCATCTCGAAATTACAGTAGCTAAGGCATGGTGTGAACGCAGCATCAATATGCTGCTTTTGCAGAAATTGCATTAGTCATTGCAATTGTTGTTTAATTTGTGCATTGTCATTAGATCACCAGCAGAACTTTCCACTTCCATGGGATTGCATTCTCACGCTAATTTGCCCTTTTTAGTAAATCTGTCCCTTGAAGTATAAAAGCCTCCCAGGTTAAAGGTCATTACCCTCAATCTTGCAGTCAAAGCGGGCAGCACTGCCTTCCACCACTTCTACATCCTGTATGACAGAGGAGAAGCTGGGGGCCACAGGAGTGCGGTTTTCATCCTCCACACTCTCAAGGAATGGTGCAGGAGGCTCTTCTAAACACACACACACACACACATTTACTTATGTGCAATTAATATTTTAACATATATAACATTGAATATGCAATGTTCAGCATCAATGTTGAAAATTGGTTGCTGGATTATTACCGTCAGTCGGGGAACCTTTCTTTGGGCCGATTCCTCCTAACATTCCCATAGAGCTGAACCTGGAGATGGCTCGCACTGCGTTCCCTGTTTTCTGCGCAGACACTCACAAACATGAAGACTACGCTCCACCAAGAAAACAGTTTCCCATGTAACTCATAGAAATTCATTCTTTGTCTAACAAATAAATCAAAATAAACTCCAGTGCGTTCACCTGCCAGCGGCGTCTCAGGATGTACTTCTTCATCCTCTCTTTGGACAGTTGTTTAGCCTCCATATTTTTGGTGTCCTGTTTAAGCCAAGAGTGCTCTAAACACTGAGCGCAGGTCAGTCTGGCCCTACGGAGACAGAATTCAGATCAAATGCTTAAAATCCTTTTATCAACATCCGGCATGAACTAATACATTTGAGTGATAATTTACTTTGGCCATTACACCATCATCTGCAATAAAATAGATTTTACTAGCTTCTTTGTTGTTAAGGATCTGTACCGGGATGTACTGTTCAAGAAATGTGGATCAACACAGTGCTCTACAAAGTTTTTTTGATTAATTTGGAACAATGTTGGTATTTCAATTCAAATTATAATGTTTCTGATTCAGAATTTTTCTAAATGTTTTCTGAAGCTTACCTCATGTCCTTTTTTAGGAGACTGCTGATGAAGTCTTTGGCCTGATCTGAAATCTCATCAAATGCCTCATCTTCAAAATCCCAGGTGGCTGAGGTGACATTGGCAAGAGTTTCATTGTCATTGTCTCCCATAAATGGAGAGAGACCACTGACACTGAGGGTAAACAAGAGGAAGGGTATTAGACAATAATCTTCGATTCTGTTAGCGCACATTCAATCAAAATGTGATGTAAGGTACAACAGGACTAGCATCCCTTAATGGGAATGTTTTATGTATGTATGTATGTATACATGTATGTATTTATTTATTTAAAAAAAGCTCATTCACCAAGGATGCATTAAATAATTATGTAGCAATAAATAAAAAGTTAAATCAATCAATCAATCAATCAATCAGCATATTAGAATGATTTCTGAAGGATCATGTGACACCTAAGATGACAAAATCAGTTATTTTTACTGGAATAAATTACATTAAAAAGTTAATATAAAACAGCTATTTTAAATGTCAATAACATTTCACAATATTAAATTTTTAGCTGTATTTTTGATCAAATAAATGCTTCCTTTATTATATTTATAAATATTTATTGATTATGGTGTGACATTCAATGAAGTGTTCTGTAAAAAAATGCTAAACATCTTTTAGTTTAGAGATAGTAATACTACAGTTTAGAGTAGAGGCAATGTTTAAAACATAGAGGCAATGTTTAGTGGATGGGGTCATTCACATCTGCAATATTTAAAAAACGATAAATCAAGTTTAAACAGGACAGTTTTGCTATTTAATTTTGAGTAATTAATTTAATTAATTTTTTTTACGTTTAATGTCTGTTTAGTGTTTTGGGAAAAAAAGATAAAGTCAAAAATGACATTTTACTGCTGGGGGCAATTAACCTCTTGTACCCTGAAGATAAAAGTAACTGACACAAGTCAGTTTAAATATTTACACTCTACCTCCAAGGAATCAAAATTGTGTTTATGTGATAAATTGAAAAAGCAAGCTTGGCAAGTGAGTTGTCCAAAAACTAATAACGGCCTTAAAAGGAAATGTTTCCAGTCCTCAGCATTGATCACTGTGTCTTTACGTGCCACGGCTGTTAGCGACTGCTGGAGGAGTGATACCGATGTAGTCGAGAAATTGATTCATCACTCACAGAATGTAACATATGACGCCAATACTCCACATGTCTGTTGGGTAGCTGATAGCTTCATAGTTAATCACCTCAGGAGCTACAAACTCAGGAGTTCCAAACAGAACCTTCAGAGAGCCCGAATTCTCTGAAAACAGAGATAAAAAACATTCAGACGGTGCCAGAAAACCATATCCTGTTATTTTTTTTGCAGTTGTTTATGCTTGTTTACCCAGCCTTCGAGCAAGTCCAAAGTCAATCAGCTTGATCTTGCTTCCTGTCTTGTTGATGCACATAATGTTTTCAGGTTTAAGGTCCAAGTGGACAATGCCCTGCTTGTGGATGAACTGCACACCATCAATGATCTGCAGCATGTATTTAATCACCTCTCGCTCAGTCAGCTCAAAATCCTCATCAACGATTCGCTCAAACAACTCGCCTCCAGAAATCCTGCAGCCAATGGGGACCACAATGACATTATTGTTAAGCGGCGCTAACCAATCACTGTCAGAATGCAATCTCAATGCATTAGAACTGTTTATGCACATTCCATTTAACAACCAGATGAACAGTGTCTGGAGTGCTAAACAATTCTCTTACAGTCAGGGAGATTTAATTCTGGGGTATTTTCCACCATGGCTGCCAAGCTGAAGCAGACAGCATCCATGCTTTCTTCTCCCCACCTCCCTGTTTCTCTATCTCACTATATAAGGACATGTGACACGCACTTCTCACATCACAGGGTGCTGGTTTTTACATTCCACTCTCGCCATAAAAAGCTAAACTGGTGGAATGATTTAAAGGTGTTGAAAAAACAACTAACAAACACTACAGCCTGTTCAAAGACACCAGGACAAGGTAGGTTTACCAATGTGAATCACCACTCCCAAACTGGAACATATCCAATGGACTTCTCATGAAAGCTTTTATTTAGTCAACCTGCATCATGTTAGTCTTTCTGGATTGAAGATATAGGGACTCACATTTCCAAAACCATGACCATGTCGGATTTTCCCTCAAAGGCGTCCACACATTGCACCAGTTTGTTGTGGTGGAGACTGTTCATGATGTCAATCTCCTGCCTCACATTTTCTTTTTCCTTCTGAGAGAATGACTTGATGAACTTCCCTGCCCAAACCTTCTTGGTGGACTTTTCCACAAGTTTGAAGACCTGACCAAATTTACCTCTTTTAAAAATAAGAGAAAGGCAATAAGAACTGTGAGAAAAATCTGGTACAGTAAATTAAAAATTATATGTTATATCGATAATGCATCTCTTACGTTCCTAAGCGGTCCTCTATATCATAGAAATCCTTCACGGTGCAGTCTTTCTTAATGACCACATCTCTGTATTTTGGTTCTTTCTCTTCATCTGTGAAATGAACAGGATATGTATCAGACTGGCCATGTGGGAGTAATGTTAGTAAACTCTGGATTCAGGAGGGATGGAATGGTGGGCTAATTGCTTTGAACTTCATACCATCATCAGACACAGTGGCTCCAACTTCCTCCTCTTCCTTTTTCACTGGAAAAAAATATGAATGTTTTTAAAGGTTTAGTTTTTAAGTAGTGCATCAGCTCATCACTTTTATACTTTTGGAGTTGTGTATACATACTTTTTTCCAATTAAACCTGAACAAAAATGGAAAAATATGTAAGATATCTTCTTCTTCTCATTCTATGTCTACATGATTTCCCCCCTTTTTTATTTATTTAGTTCTATATTTTGGTAAATATATATTCCCTATAAATATATATTTACCTATTGCATATATTTACATAATAAATATTGAACTAAATGAATACAAAAGGGGAATACACACACAAACACACATTGATACATTTACATGCATTGATGTATTTGATTCCCTTTATATAATATCCATATAAAATACAATGCAAAGCAGATATAATATTTTACCAGTGATAAATATAACTATTGTATATATATATATCATTAATATACACACAGCACCCCATATTGACAGAAAAACACAGAATTGTTGACATTTTTGCAGATTTATTAAAAAAGAAAAACTG
>JAUCMR010018891.1:0-14629 GCA_032357425.1 Enteromius argenteus | reverse complement strand
GGCATATTTTGTTTAATTTATACAAATGTTTACGTTTATAAATAAGAAGAGTGTGTTATTCAGTCATGTTTGTTAATATATTGTTTGTTATTAATAAAAATAGCTTGTTGTTCAATTCATGTTTTTGTGTTTTGCTTTGGTACTGAAATTGGTACCGAGAACCGTGGATTTTCACTGGTATCGAATACTGAAATTTTGGTACCGTGACAACACTATTAACAACTCATTTAATACGGGAGGTATAACTACCCAGTTGTTAATAAGGGATGAAGAAACATTATGCAAGTCTTTTCATACAAAATTTTTAAACTACAATAAATTGTTAATTACAGTAAATGACAAACTTACTATTTTTGTAACTTTTGAATGTTACAAAGTCAACATAGAAACCACTATTTATAAACTATGAATTAACAGTAAAGTTTGTAAATGATCTGTAAGTACTTTATTAGTATATACTTATTATAAAGTGTTAACGGATCTTTTAATACAAATGCAATTAATGTATTTGTGAATAAATTTGTTAATTACAGTGACAGTTAAGAACTGTTTGTATATAGTTTTAACAACAGTTTATGAACTATTTACTTGGTTGGGAGCCCTGATTGTTTTCTCATCAGGTTTTTGAGTTTCTGTTGCCTGCCTTGAGTTATTGGAGAAAATGCCACTGATACAATAGTATTACAGTATAGACCACTTAAAAATTTGTAAACATCCAGGATGCGCATGCATCATGGTTGCAGAAAACCTGGGAGAGTTAGCGTTTACAGGGAGAGAATTACATGAATATGGTACTAAATATTATAGAATATTTTTATTTAGGTATTATTTTCTTAGTGAGTGGGATATGTCCATGATCTATTTGCCATACCTTGTCAATGGGTAGACAATGAAAGAAAATGAATGGCTAATCATCCACAGAGATATGTGACCCCGCCTGTGAAACCCCGGCTAAATTCACATGATGTAGGCTAATTCTGAGATAAAGAAAATGTGATAGCCACAAAAAATATGAAAATAGGACATTTGTGTTTGTTGCTGTAAATGATAGATTATATCAGTGGGCTCCACACCGTTCTTTTAATTTTCATTTTCAATATGATAAATACTAAAATTATAACTTTATTGACACTACATTTTATTATTTTGTGAGAAAAAACTACCGGAGGTTTTGCTTTCTAAATACTGATTTCAATCATCTTTGAGTTTTACTTTATGTGCAGTAACACCTGCTGAATCTCATATCAATCATTTCAGAAACTTATGTTCTATCATTAGAACCTACAAACAGACCTTAATATAAATTAACGAGAGTGAAAATCATGTCAGTGCTGGAAAAGGCAAGAAAACTGTGACTTTAGCTGGGTTCAGATTTCTGTGTGAATAATTTTGTGGCATCAACAAAACTTCTAAAACAGCTTATTTGTTTTGATACTCAACATTCTGCCAAGATAATCTGCTTAATTTAAGTAAGTTTTATGACTGATACATGTCTTCAGATGCTGATTATGACGCTGAAGTCTGCGTCAATTTATTATATATATATATATATATATATATACACACAGACATTATTACTGTTTATTGTAGATTAGACTATTTACAGATTTATTATTCTGGCATCCCACTGCACAACACGACATTACCCCGATTGTTTTTTGCAACCGACATGTGCAGTTGAAACAGCGTGACACTAATGTAAGGTGATATTTGGTCTATAGACTGTACCTATAGTTCATAAAATACCTATTCTTCCACATATTTGAACCTAATCATTCAATGAATGTGAATGTCATACCTCAGTATGTTCAGCTGACAGTGTGTACACTTCAGTCCATCAGAAAGCAGCTTCACTCCTGAATCCTGCAGGTGATTGCTGCTCAGGTCCAGCTCTCTCAGATGAGAGTTAGATGATTGAAGAGCAGAAGACAGAGTTTCACAGCATGTTTCATCAAGACCACAGCCATCAAATCTGCCAAAACAGAATGTTTAACCAGATAATTTTTCAGTGATTCTGCAAATATTTTATTGTAGCCTTAATTACCCAGACAGGAAAATATTTCACATAGTAATTTGATATTTAATTGTTTAATGATGTAGAACAAAAACATTTAATTGAACAGCAGTAAATGAAATTACTCACAGGGCTTTTCTGCAGCATCTCACAGCTGGAACAAGTCTCTTGTGGTCTGCTTGTGATGACGTGAACCTCTTTGGGTTGAACTCATCCAGCACCTTCTCTGACATCAGCAGTATGTAGGTCAGCACTGTGCACATTGAAGAAGAGAGATCTCCTGGATGTGCATCTGAACTAAGGTAAGTTTGGATTTCCTCATATAATGAATGATCTTTGAGCTCAAGTAAGCAGTAAAATAGGTTGACTGAAGTTTCATCTGAGATGTCCTCTTTTTGTAATTCTTTAATGTGTGCACTTATTTTCCTAATGCTCATACTAGTGTCTTTGGTGTGTGTGATCAGGCCTTTGAGCAGATTTTGACTGGATTCCAGTGAAACTCCCATCAGAAACCGCAGGAACAGATCCAGATGTCCTCTCTGACACTTCATTGCTTTATCAGTTGCTCTCTTTGTTATGTCATGAAATTTGACAGTTTTAAAGAAGAATTTAAGTTTTTGTCTGGCTGTAGATGGTGAATCTTCAAAGAAAAACCAAAGCTCTTGCATGTTTTTATTCAGGTAGCAGATGAACACATGCACCGCTGCAAGAAACTCTTGAACACTCAAGTGCACAAAGGAGAAGAACTTTGTCTTATAAAGTCCATCTTCTTTCTTAAAGATCTCCGCAATCATTCCTGTTAATTCAGTGTCTTTATTCGCATCAATACCACATTCTTCCAGATCTTTTTCATAGAACACAATGTTTTCCTTCTTCAGCTGTTCAAATGCTAACTTGGCTAACTTCAAAATGATTTCTCTATTTACTTGTAAGTGCTCTGTACGTTCTTTTTCTTCTTGTTCATCATACTTCTGGCTCTTCATATTCATCTGTATCAGCAGGAAGTGAATGTACATTTCAGTGAGTGTTGTGCTGATGTTCTCTGTACTGTTCTTAATGAGAATATCCTGAAGTACTGTGGCTGTGATCCAGCAGAAAACAGGAATGTGGCACATGATGTAGAGACTACGAGACGTCTTAATGTGTGAGATGATTCTGGAAAACAGACTCTCGTCTGGGATTCTTTTTCTGAAGTACTCCTCCTTCTGTTGGTCAGTGAATCCTCGCACCTCTGTAAATAAACCTACATACCGACGAGAGATCTGATTGGCTGCTGCTGGTCGTGATGTCACCCAGATAAGAGCTGATGGAAGCAGATTACCTTTGACTAGACTGGTAAACAGCACATCTACAGATGATCTTTCCTCAACAGTTTCAAGTGTTTCGCTTTTAAAGTTCAATGGCAATTGACTCTCATCAAGTCCATCAAATATAAATGCTAGCTTAATTTCCTCATATAGCTTTGATTTCTCTAGGTTCTTCAATTCAGGATAAAATTTCAGCAGAAACTCATGGAGATTGACCTCTCTGTCTTTAATAATGTTGATCTCTCTGAATGGAAGCAGGAACACACAGTGTATATCCTGATTGGCTTTTCCTTCGGCCCAGTCCAGGATGAACTTGTGCACAGAGACAGTTTTTCCAATGCCAGCGACTCCTTTGGTCAGCACAATCTTCTCCTCATTGTTTTTCCTCAGTTCAGTAAATATATCATTGCATTTGATTGGTTTGTCCTGTGTTTTTCTGTGATTGAAAACATCATCCATCTTTAGAATCTCATGTTCCTGATTGACATCTTCCATATCTCCCTCTGTGATGAACAGTTCTGTGTAAACAGCCATGAGATATGTGTCGTTTTCTTGGTTGCCCTCAAAAATATATTTTGCTTTCTTCTTCATGATGTTTTTGTGCGTTTTCAAGAAGTTGTGCAGCTCTATGATTAAGATCAAATAAATAAACATTTAACAGATTTGACCAAAAATAATCCAGAATGATCATCATTATTAATAACTAATGCAGACAGATTAAATGCATGCTTGGTTTAAGATTTCTGAATGTTTTTTTAAGTTCTTTTCAGATCACTTATTGTATTGATTGAGATCAGACAATGCTGACTAATGTAACTAAAAGAGGATGAATGTTTTCCACATCATCAAACAGGATTTAAAGCTGTATTTACTACATGTTTTAACCTTCATAAATGGGCCTTTCCATGTGTGATTCTAATCATGGATTGGTACTTAATCACTATGTTGTATTCTATATATTTCTATAAGATCGGCCACTGTATTTGATACTCACATTGTTCTTGTTGTTTACAGACAGTGATTAATATTTAATCCAGATATGTTGTGAATTACCTCCAACAGGAACATATGTATTCATAATTCCCTCAGCCTGAGCTGTGAGAGAATGAGAGAGAATTACTCATTGAGAACATTTATTACAATGACATCAGCAGAACAAAGATGTACTATGATACTTGTAAATATCTGATCATGTTAAAGTCACAGAGAATTTGTTACCTTGCTTGTGTTCAATCTCTAATTGTTCAGCCAGATCATTTTGATTCATCTTCCTCAGGATGTCCACCGTGATCTTCACAGCTCCTTCTGGTCCAAAACATGCCACCATCTTATCCACTGTGTCAAATACATCTGCCTTTTTTATTTCAGACTTTGATATACACCTCTGATATGCATTCTTTAAGCGCCAATGAAACTCCTTCAGTTCATCTTCTACCAGATCCTTCAGTGAATCCACGAGCTGGTCTTTAACAGACGCCATCATCCTTCACCAACTCACAGCTGCAGGACAAGAAAACATCTGAATTACTTTCACTCTTAAAATGTGGACAAGTGCTTAAATGTTTTGTGGATTATGAGGCTGTGAATGGATACATATGAATGTTTAAAAAAAAGTAAAAAAACAAAACAAAAAGCCTCCTGTTGTATACGTGTACATCATGACACATCTAAATCTATATCTCAGTATCTCATGAAGAGGTACAAACTAGGCATGAAATGGATAATACTAGCAAGACGTACAGATAAGATTTTGCCAAAATCATCTTTTACTGTATTCGCAGTGCACAAATATATTTAGAAAAACAAATACAGTAATTTTCATGTTTCTTGTTACTAAAAAGATGAAAGGAGGACAGAACAAGATGACAGAATAAGATGTCAGAACAAAATGACAATAAGGATGAAAGCAAAAACAACAGTGAAGAAGACAGCAGGACAACAGATTAAGACGATGGTAACAGACTACATAGGCATCAATATATAGTGATTTAAAAAGGCAAAGTCTATAGAGAAAGACAAATGTATAGCACAAAGCAGGCAACTCACAAAAAAACAGACAATGCACATTGAGAAACGACTATTGTCTGTGTGAAAATATAAAATAAAAAATACACTTTTTTTGTGTTTGTGCACTCTGATGTAAATAAGGCCAACATTTACGAACAAAAAATATAATTTATTCATGCATGATGGTGATTTAAACCTAATTCACTTGAATAAAGATAATTATACACATTATTCTTGTCGTGAGCATCAAAGTGTAGGCTGGAAGCGTTAGAGGCTGTTGATCCATGCACTAATGCTGCATTCAAGTCCTCGTTTTCATTTTTATTTAATTTTATAAAGGTAATGTAAACTGAATAATTATGAATAAGAATATGTATATTGTAGTATTACAAATTTAAGAATCCGTATTAAGATCTGCTGATTCTGCATCCTGACATAACATTATATAAGAAACTAATGTGAAGTACATTTTATTTTCAATTTGAGGTAAAGATGACATTCTAAGAGCAGAAGGATCAGTCCCTGGGATAGTAACCTTTTGTCTTTATGCAGTTCCTGAACATCTGGCAGGTTTCCCAAACTAGGTGTGAATGCTAATCTCAAGGTACAGCTGTGCTGTTTGTTACAGGGTTTCTATAGCACCTATGCATTTGAATGACACTTAAATGCTAAATAACTCAGAACAGGAACTTTTCCGTTTTTTGCATGCTATGTTTCAATTGTCTCCACCTCTCTGTACCCCTCCTCATTGAAATGTGTGTGTGTATATATGCTACAATGTATCACTGCCTTAGTCAGACGACTTTGACAACTACAGCAACGCAGAGCTAGTTTTGTAATAAAAATAGTAACTTCTGCTGAAAGATATCCAAATGTCTCCTGGTTTTTGGAAAAAAGTTCACAACAATATAACTTTTTTTTATATAGTTTTATGAGACATCCAAAAAAATATTGTTTTATTTATTTCAACAACTTTACATGTTTTCTCACTGACCCCATATTCATGCAGTGATAAGACCAGCATGTCCTGCTCAAAAAATGTAACAAGGTCTGTATAAAATTCCAAGTTGTCAACATGATTTATATGTGTCTGGAGCCAATCAAAAAGATCCTTTTTGAGATCTAACAAGCTTTTAGATTAATGGTAGCCAGAGACAGCACAAAATCTGCAAATAGTGACTCGGCAACATGACCACAGACCAATGTGTTAGCCAGAACCATACCAAATCCACACGCCACAGAAGGGAAAGATTGATACCACAAATGATAAAGCGAGTGTAGACTCACTGTATCAGAATTCGACATGAAGTAGCAGCACAATCGTGCCAAACATTTTCATGTGGGCAGAAATCCCCAGAGGCTTGACTTCCCACTCCTGATACCTAATGGACCAGTAAAGTTCACGTGTGAAATCTAAGATAACCATACAACACTGATCTGCAGCTCTACACTAGTGTACTTCACTCACATGTAGATGTTCTGCAGTTTAAATGCACGTTAACTGTCTTTCATTGTGATCAGTAGAAGCTAAATATAGTGAACATGGTGAAATGGAAAGAACAAGAAGACATCATTCACACTGACAAAGACACACTTGATAATGATATAAAGAGCTTTAAATAAAATCATCAAAATGACTTCAGCAGAGCATTAAAGTCTCAAAGTGACCAATGACACATCATAAGATGACACTCATACATAAAAAAAAAAAAAAAAGTGTAAGAAAGATCAGACACTCACCTCAGACAATGTTTCTATTTCCTGCTCTTAACTGCTGTGTTGAACAGCAGCTCTGAATTTTCTTTCACTTCTGTAAAATAAGTAAAACCTGCTTCCTGCTTTCTTTCAGGAAGAGACATGAGAATCAGAAAAATAACAGTCAAAAATCAACACACACACAATTATTCTTGCAATAACCGTTGAAATGAAACGTTTTCCTTATTATTTGCAAATAATGGTATGCTTTATTTGACTACATTTATTTATTTTATTTGACTATTTATTGAGGGCAAAACACCATACAATGGTATACAAACTTATACCACAAAACAGGATGAGGTTTTAGCCATATTATTCATCTAATTCACTTTTTGTTGTATAGGATATTACTCATGAAGGGAGTGGTATAGGAAACAAAAAAGGAAGTGATGGAGTGATCCAGGGCTTGCTTGCATGAAGGACGGCACATGATCTGGCACAAATTGTTCCTGGGCACGTGTTTTCTACTGGGGCTGGTCGAGGAAATACTGCGATCATGTGATTATCCCCTGATCAAGCTGAATAGTCTCGTCCTTTTATTAAAATGTTTTGTCTTCGAGGTAGAGGAAGTCAAACCATCCTCCTCAGCCAGTCAGTGCCCCCGTCATCAGTGGTGAAGTCAAAGCCGCCGCTCGCAGCAAAGTCATTACACAAGCTTATGTCAATGTTAGTTGTTTTTTGCACAAAATGTTTCCAAAGCAACTTCTGACATTCTTTAAAAAGAAGTGAACTTAATAACACGTTTGATCTGTGTCTTACAAGGTGCATGATGCATTATTGACCATTTATTTATAAAGAGCTTTTTACAATACAAATAATTGCAAAGCAGCTTTACAGGAAATTAAGTTTCTACAATATGTTTGTTTATATATTGTAGAAATTTAATACATTTACCTTTTGGCAAAATTTGGTAATTCTGTATGTCGTCTGAAGGCTGGCATCCAGTGCAGAGACCGTAAAATTGGAGTAATATAATCATATTTTCTTGACCTGGGGCCTGTTTCAATGAGGAAGTTCAACCATCTCTGAGTTTAAACTTTCCATCATCAATGGAGCGCAGATATTATGAGTCTGTCTGTCTGTCTATCAAACTTGTTTTGTTGTATCGCAAATGATATGACTTACAGGGACGCCATTTGCATATTATATGTATGTTCCATTAAAGGGTACCCCAAAATTAAGATTTTTGTCATAGTTTTGATATATAGTTGTAAGGAACAAATGTCCCCACAAGGACAGTAAAACCTGACATTTTTAACTTTGTGAGCACCTTTGGTTCTCAAAAGAGAAATAAGTTATTAAAAATCATGAATGAAGTTTATTTTAAAACGTAAAAATGCAAAAAAGGTTTGTGTGATGCTTTAGGTAGCTTTAGGGGTAGGGTTGGTGTAGGGCAAAAGAAGTCCTCACAAATACAGCAAAACAAATGTGTATGTGTGTGTTTGAGAATGAATGAGAAAGAGAACAAAGAATACAACACAAACTTTGTTGACTTCAGCGTAACCATTTGCTATATTTATTTTACCACATGAGGACTAACAAATAAACAATTCTTCTGCATTAATAATCACAAAATATTGTGGTTCAGACAGTAATAAACACTAGTAACATTATGAATTTAAATCTGATGACAGTCAGTTTTTGTTATTAAAATGATATGAGTTTACTCCATGAGTTTACAAGGTATATGTAAGAAATTATTTGAAAGAAATACAGCACGATGTATGATCAAAAACATCAGACAGCACATGAAAGAAAGGCAGCACATCACATCAACCTGAAGCTGAAGCTGAATTACTTGGAGTATAATTAAACAGTTTATTAATATAAGCTTTAAATTCATCAGTTGTCAATGTACACTCTTCTTTTATTAGTGTTTGTGATCCTGGTTTTCCACAAAGGATGCATTCGTAGTGACAGCGGTAGAGAGGCACACGTTCTGCAACCTTGTTGAGTTCTTCACTCAGATTAAATTTGTCTTGGTCCTGTCTATAAACATGTTTGAACGCAAAGGCTTTAATTCCTTTGTGTTCCTTTAATTCATCAAGTCCTTGTAAAATGCTGTTACCATTATTACTGAGACAACTGTCTATACAGGGAGAGTTTAAGGTGTAGAAAACCACACATCCATCTAAATCTCTTTTTAACAAGTGTGTCAACTTTGATTTATATGCATCATTCATCAGTATATCTTCTGAATGTTTGCCTTCAAAAACTCCTGCAGCAATCAGCTCAGTGCCGTCATAGGTCGGCATAAACTGTTCGAGTGCTTGTCTCACATTTTTTTCTCCTTTCAGGAATGTTTCCCCATCAAAAGTCAAGCACTGCGTCTTTGGGACATTGATGGCTGCTGCATATTGCCCTGTTTCATAACTGAAAAAAATAATTGCGTATTTAAAACCAAATACTAGATAATGTATGAATGAGTCCTAACAGATCCGTTATTTCTTGTAAATTAAATTGAAGATTTAATGTTACAAGAAATAACGGTTCAAATGTTTCTAACCTCTATTATAGTATTAGGAGAACTTACTTCTTACGAAAAAATTCTGTAATTTTGCCAAGGGTGTCAATGTCAACGTCCACACTTTGAGTACAAAGAGGAAGCATAGAGACCAGGAGAAGGACCCTTGACAGCACACTGAAAACCTAAAGTGATTTAAAAAAATATCATCAGCACAACTGTACATCATGACAAATAAACAAAAAGTTAAACGTGAAGTATGTAAGCTTCCTTTCAGGATCTTCCAGCCTCATCAGGAACAAAATTAGAAGGCTCAAAATCAAAGAACGCCAGAGAAATCAATAAAACAAAATTTCATTTACAGAGCTCCTTAATTCTCTCTGTTTTACTAGCAATAATTCAATTAACATAGCACAACAATTGCATTTTTAATTCTAAAAATTATGTTAAAGAGATCTACAGGTGAATACAGATATCAACATACAGTATAAATTATATACTGAAAACTCACCTGTTTAGCTAGCCATACGTAACATTGTATCAAAAGAGTTAAGTTGGTGAGCAATGGATATTTTTATTGAACTGAAATGACTTGTTTTTAAAATTGAAATGAACCAGATATAGTGTGCTAGCAATTGAGAAAACCTCATCTTAAAAGACAATGAAATTTTAATGTAGACTAATGTAGAATGCAGCAATGATACATACCATGATGGCTGTGACGAATTCTAGAAACTGATGCAGAGAACGGAGTGTTGAACCTGCTCTGCATTGCAATTTGAGACAAGCACCTGGGTTTCATTTATTCTCTCCTTGCATTTGCTTTTATGCAAAGAAGAAAGTTTAGCTGCTTGTAATCTTCAGCACAGCAGGGATGTCATACCAATGTCCGTTTGATAAAATGTTTGACGTTTGCAAATAATTCAGATAACCAGGTATAGTTCATAATTTACAACTGTATAATAAAGTCATGTTAAATTAATAGTGATTACCTTTGAAGCAAGCCACTTGACTTTTAAAAGTCAACTAACTCTAAACAGACTTTTTTGTACAGCATTCAAATGGAAGAGTTCACTTAAAGGTGTACAGTATTCACTCAGAAGCTGAACGGTAGTGTTTACTCAATGTTCACCCCTTTTCCCTGCTGAAACAAACAGCATATGCTGGTTAGGGATGTTTTGATGCTGGTTTAAGCTGGTCCTTTGCTGGTTTATGCTGGTCACATGCTGGCAAAGGACCAGCATAAACCTGCATCCCAGCATCAAAACATACCTTACCAGCATATGCTGTTTTTTTCAGCAGGGTTAAATGGTCACTGGCTCAATGTTTACCTCATAATTCAACCATACACATTCATTGAGTGTTCAACAATTCAATACCGGTCTCTGGTAACGTCCATTCAAATGTTCAGTAACATATGTTCACTGGGCCCAGACTCGATATCAACCTACGCCGGCAAGAAAATAAAGGGGGAAAATTAACTCCCTTTACACACACATTGGTCAGTTTAAGATTAATTTATTCAATTGTGTTTTTAAAAGATTTAAAAGTGCACTTGTGTGTCTGCCCTTGTATAGATCAAATCGTAGAGATTGATATGGTTGATATTGATACCTATCTGTTTGTCTGTCTATCTATGTATTTATCTGTCTGTCTATCAAACTTGAAGCTTTTAACAAGTAGGCTACTTAAAACTATATCAAACTTTTAAAGCTTTTTTTTTTTTAACTTTAAAAATGTCTGGTCATGCTTTCTCAAGCCAACTTAAAGTTTTTCTCAACATATGTAGTTATGTCGTGGATAGATCAATAACCTGGTGATACGAATATGTGTGTGGGATCTATATATAAATGTTTACAGGTGAAAGAATATGATGTCTGAATGAATTTTGCTTGAAAATGCAGTGTTTTCATAAAAATGCACTACTTGGATAAAAATGCTTTTCTTTTTTTTTTCAGTTTTTTGTCCAAAATGTTGTATTTCTGATTAAACCTATCTGCATTCAGGTGATGATAAAACACAAACACATAAAGATAGAACAATATGTTTTGTTAATTTTTAGCTTGGTTCTTTATTTCAATATATAATATGTTCATATATGCATAGCAGAAAATATTCTAAAGGCCGTTAAATTTAGGTGAAAATGCTGGCGGTGGTTGGCAACTTTTTTTTAAAAGTTAGTGTTGTTCATTATGGTGGTACTTGGAGAGCCAACTGCTTTCTGAGGTGGTACTCTGTATATATATAAAAAAAGTATAAAATCACACTGTGATGTTTGCCATTTTTCAAATGGGTTTTTTAAAGCAATTTTTACTGCTGTAACAGTGATGTCACTGGAGAGTTTCTTCATACAAGCTTATTATTGCATTCAAATTTTTAACTTGTGGACCATAATTTAAAATCCACTGCTCTATATGTCCAAGATTGTATGCAATGTACTTGCTTAACTGTATGTAGCTATTGTGCTAGTCTAATGTTTTCCTTTGTTTCCTTTAAATAAATAGAACACCATTGAAAGACTATAGCCTAAAGTGAACAACAGGGCGAATTATCCACTGAAAGGGGCACTGATGCAGTTAGTGAACCAGGTGGAACCGGACATGGAAGATGACCTGACACGTTATTGCGCATCTTGTAATCTTCAGCACAGCAGGGATGTCATGCCAATGTCCGTTTGATAAAATGTTTGACATTTGCAAATAATTCAGATAACCAGGTATAGTTCATAACTTACAACTGTATAATAAAGTCATGTTAAATCAATAGTGATTACCTTTGAAGCACTAACTTTATAAAGCACCTGAAATACTTTGTAAGGCTAGAACCAGCAGCCTGGACTAAGAAACTTGTATTCCCAGCACGTAGCTGTCATGGTTGCCTTCTGTGGCAAAACAAAAAAATGAAGAAACAAGAGGTAAACCCAAAATATTCTATCCACTATCCAAAACAGGGCAAAACAAGGCAGGCAGAGATACACTGAAACACAACTTTGACGTTAATACTGGATGCTAGACACAGGAAAACACAAGGCTTAAGAACTCAAAAGTACAACAATGTAGCACTCTCTTCACTTTATGGAGGATGAGGGCTCTGGTTTCGTTACATTATTCTATATACTCAGTTTGACCCAGCTTTTGGGGAGATTTCTTCACACTTTTCTTTAAACTGGAATTAAACAAGCAAGAAGACTGATAACAAACAACATAGATCCTGTAATGCTCTATTTTTTACAGCATTCAAACGGAAGAGTTCGCTTAATTGTGTACAATATTCACTCCGAAGCTGAACGGTGGTGTTTACTCACGTGTCATGTGTCACATTTTATTACAGATGAGTGTGCTTTACTTGACTACTTTTGGACAGTCTAAGGCTTGGAGGTGCCAGGAAAATTTGTAAAATATTACTCTGATTGGATTTGTCTGAAAGAAGAAACACCTTGGAAGCTTTGAGGGCAAGTAAATCATTAACTAATTTAAATTTTTGGGTGAACTAACCCTTTAAGGTACTAGACCAGGGGTGTCCCAACTCGTTCCTGGAAGGTCGGTCTCCTGCAGAGTTTGGCTCCAAACTTTACTCAACCTACCTGTCTGAAAGTTTCTAATATGTCTTGTAAGTCCAGTTTCAAGTGTGTTTAAATGGGGTTAAAGCTAAATTCAAACAATAAATACAGTTTTGTGGCTTTAATGTGCAATAACATATCAATGTATTGAACTCATTGTCTTTTCATATTTACCTAAAGCACAAAATAAACATGAATGAACATCAGAACAATTTTAATTTAACTGAAAAAAGATGTCAGTACACAATTTTAAAAATTTAGCCCACTGTAGTTAATCTACTGTCTGATTTGTTTGTGGAGTGAGAGTAAACATCAAACAGTTTGAAGGTTTTGTAACTGAGTTGATTTCATTTTGGTGCAAATCATTCCTCAAAAAAGCAAATTCATGAACAGTGTTTTTCAAAAGAATATAAGTGAAATACAATAGCATTGAAATAATTCAACAGTGAGAAGCAATGCTTTGCTATTAAATTTCGCATTGCTTCTACGGTGCACTACTCATAAATTCTTTCCCACAGAAAACAGTACAGAGAATAAATGTACGTATGTATGTAGTTTATTTTTAGAGCAATATGTAGAGACAAGGAGTTAAATGGAGCTCAGGTCTTCGGGAAGGGGAAGTCTCAGAGACAGTGGATTTATGAGAAGCATTTACTGTATCAGATCTAGTGGCAGTTTAGAGGCAGCGGTAGTCTGATAGTCCGGGGCAGTCTCAGAGACAGTGGCAATTTCAGATGTAATGACTGTCTCAGAGTCAGCGGCAGTTTCTGATATCCCAGAGACAGTGGCAGATTCCGGTGCAATTACTGTCTCTGAGACAATATCAGTCTGAGAGGCATTGGAGGTTAAGTCAGACTGAGGCAGTGTCGGTCTGAATTGAAGCGTCAGTCTGAGAGGCAGTGCTGGTCTATGAGGCAGCATCAGTTTCAAAGACAGTGTCAATCTCAGGGGCAGTGTTAGTCTGACAGGCAGTTCTTTTCTAAAAGCCTGTGTCTGTCTTAGAGACAATAACATTCTCAAAGGCAGTGTCAGTCTGAGAGACAGTGCTGGTCTATCAGGCAGCGTCACTTTCAGGGGCAGTGTCAGTCTGAGAGGGACTGTCAGTCTCAGAGGCAGTGTCATCTCAGAAGCAGCCTGAGGGGCATCGGCAGTCTAAGAGGGTTCAGCAGTCTCAGAGGCATTTGGAGTCACAGAGAGTTCAGCGGTCTGAAAGGCTTCGGTGATCTGAGAGGCTTCAGCAGTCACAGAGGGTTGACCAGCCTCAGAGGCTTTGGTAGTCTCAGAGGGTTGAGCAGTCAGAGAGGCTTCAGCAGTCTCAGAGGCTTCGGCAGTCAGAGAGGCTTCAGCAGTCTCAGAGGCTTCGGCAGTCAGAGAGGCTTCAGCAGTCTCAGAGGGTTGAGCAGTCAGAGAGGCTTCGGCGGTCTCAGAGGCTTCAGCAGTCTCAAGGGGGTCGCACACCGGACGAGAAGCGCAGCGCCGCGTCTAGGACAGCTCGAAGTATCGCACACCAGACGCGCACA
>JAUCMR010018578.1:2544-14650 GCA_032357425.1 Enteromius argenteus | reverse complement strand
GTAAAAACCATGGTGAACCAATTTTTCGCCATGTCTAAACTCTCTACCCAAGGTCCAAAAGAAATGTAAAGAATGTACAAACTGAAACCATTAAATACTTTAGTGATCTATTTCTATTTGTTGTTTTCAGAAGATAAATACGGTCATGGACGTTTACAGAGCAGAGGTCACTTTTTAAATTCCAATGTGAGAGATGAACTTTTGTTTATTATTATTTGGTGCTGTATTAATGGTTATGGTGTTATTTCTGTTTTAAAAGCCAGTGATAAATAACACTTTAATATCTAAAGAGTGTTCATGTGATTTCATACATTAATAATGTTATGAAATGAATAAATGCATAATAATCGTAAAACCATGTTTATTCTTCAGACTATAATCGTACCAACAAAATCTACAATCGTTGCATCCCTATTCTACATGTTGCCAGATAGAAGCACTGTGATGAGTTAGTGAAAAAAATAAATAATATAATTAAAATAATTATACAACAGTACTGAGACATATATTAAGCAGCCCTGTTACTGCTAGTAATAGTAATTTAATGTTTAATTTTATTGTTAATAGTGCTATATTGTACAGTGTAATGATATTAGTTATTATATAACTGAAAAAAATGAAAGACATAATCCATTGACTTCTTTCAAAAACAGTCAACCTTCCTTGGAATGCAAAACTAATGCAATTATCTTCGGTATGTTCTTACTTAACTGACATGCATTTGTGCACTTATCTCCAGTTATCTCCATTAATTGTTCTGATGTTTTACTTTTCCATAAGAATGACTTGTTTTGCTGTATTCCTAAAGTCAAATTGAGTGTTTTAGCTGAGCAAACATTACATTTCCTTCTTAGGAAGTGAACTTGAAGAACTGTGACTTGGCCTTTTGTGTTGTTCATGGTTTTCTCCCTTCGATTTGTCTTGTTTCTTCAAATTTGAATGACATATCTTAAGAATCCAGTTTAGGCTGTTACTTCCTGACGTGTCTAAACAAAGTTGGTCTTTTCTTTTGTGAAAGAAGAGTATTAATTCAGTCTTTTCCAACTCTCTTTGCACTGTAGTAGTTACTGTTATAGCGTCTAGATATCATACCATCAAATACAGACAGCGAGTGTCTTAAAAGCGATTTGGCAAATGAGATGAAGAGTGAGTGAATCTTGAGCACAATTAGAAATGTGAGGGTGGGAACACAAAGGTCCTGATGATATCAAATCTTTGTGAGATGGAGTGAATGGTGATGACTGAGAGTTAGGAAAAGGAGCTGGCAGTGTTATCGGGAAAAAAGGCAAGATATACTGTAAGGAAAACAGGAAAAGGAAGTCATTATACTAGGAGCATCAACAAATGTACTTCCAGAATGACACTAGCCACAGGCATACAACTTAAAGAGCGCTAACATGCAGTTGTTTCTATAAGGTGCTATTTCCACTTAACACAACCCTTCAATTCACATTTTTAGTGTAACGTTATGTTAAATAACATTTTTCTTATAAAGAAATAGCTTTTGGAGGCTAGTTTCACAATCCATGAAGTTTAAGCATTTTAACACAAAATCATAGAAAGTTAAGGAAGTTTGTTGTGTGTACACTAAAAATACAAGTTAACCTAAAAATGTCCTTTAAGTAGTAACATCTTGTACAACCTATACATTATTAGCTCATCATTCTGATTATATTTGGTCACACCTAAAAAAATAAATTTAATGGTTAATGGTAAGAAACAGCTTTTAAAAATAACAATTGCAGGCTACCATATTTCTATAGTATGTAGACGCAAAAAATCAAATGTGCATGTTTGGACTTTCAAAAGCAAAGATGTTACTGTGTGTTCAAAGGACGTGAGTTACAGAAAAAAAACCAGAGGAAAAATCTGCTCACACATCTCGGCACCCCTCCTCCATCCACAGCTCTGCCTGCTGTCTGAGAACATGCCACCCTCCCTCTCTCCCTCTTTCTCTCTCACTGCAGCTTTTTCTCTCACCGTTACTTCCATTGTGGTTCAACTCTGAACTCTGGCATCATCTGTTTGTGCTTAAAGTTTGCAGCGTCTGCACTGACGTTCCTATTCCTTTTTCACACTTAAGGTGTGGTCATTTCAGCAAAATTGCATTTGTCAATAGTGACACATAGTTACCACTGAAATCAGTTTCAAATCAGCTTACTGGTGGTTTGATCTGCATAAACTTTTTGAAACCTGTTGGAAAGTTTTTGCGGGTGAAAAAGCTCACTTGTCTATTGTCAGTAGTGTTGTGTTGGATGAAGTCAACATGATGAATCCATGTGACCAACTTAAATCCATTTCAAAATCTGCATTGGGAAATGTTCCACCGTAACACAAAATTTCTGATTGCGTAGATTCCTACTGAAATTGCAGATTTTTTCCCCCCGGAAAAATTGCTAAATGGTGTCTGCACTTTTACCCCGTCCACTTCCTTTTCTTACCACCTTTGTCTCATTCTTCTTGTACTCTTTTGTTCACAGTCCTCCTTTTCCCATTCTTCTCCATCATATTTTCCTGTTTTTTTGTTGTTGTTTTTTTTGGCTAATGTCCTTTTTTTCCATTCTTCAGGTGACACACTGCTTTCTCTCTATCTCTCTCTTCCTGTCTTTCACTGGCCAGGAGCCAGGTGTCTGCTCTTCGAATTAACGAAAATAGCAGCTGCATTTGGCAACTTTGTTTGCCCTCACACGTGATGTTTAAATACTCAAGTACTCAAATACTAAAGACTCACATGCACTCAGACAGAAGCAGACGGTGGAGTCAGTGCCTCGATCCAAGGGGCCAGTATAGAGAGATGGGGTTCTCTTCAGTGCTCATTCCCTACAGGAAGCACCTGGCCATAGATATATCCTTACATTCTTCTACTTATTCACATTGGTTATTTTTAGACTGCATGAAACTCAAAACCTCAAACTTATTACGCTTTGCACAGCTAGTAGAAGCAAACTAAATGTGGTTCATTTAAAGAAAAAGTAAAAGTGTGACAAAGAGAGAGCTGCTGTGTATTAATCAGCTGTTCAGTATTCTAGTCACATCGTAGTGCTCCATTCAGGCCTGTCACACTGAGAAATGGCCTGGTGGCGGTTCCTTTAGCCCCTTACCCACCGCAATTAAGTAAATGGAACCAGGGCTCGGTCAAACCCCTCCCGCATCACCCCACATTGCATTGATTTTTTTTTTAAATTCTCTTGCAAGAGAATGGGCATAGACGCTAAATGACAGCAGGGCATTTAGATGTTTTAAAAACAAAATTAAATTATGCTCTGGAGATTTAGTTTGTAAGTTGAAGTGCCCTGGGCTGGAGCATGAGAGAGGGGGCTGGAAGGACAAGATCAACTGAATTCAAAACAAAGAGAGAAGGGTTCGCAGTACACTTCCAGTGCAAGGAATTCATTCGATTTGAAACGAGTGATGCTGGTTTTTTGTACAGTGTTTTTGTAGTGTAGTGGTTATCATGCACTGTAGATGGTTTGATTTTGGGTTGGGAAATATCAGGTTCTATCCAGTATCTGAGTGACTGACAAGATAATCAGTGAATTAATTCAAACAGTGAAATGGTTTAACCCGACAAAATGGCTTTCAGAACAGTTCACCAAATTGGATTGCTTATTTATTTATTGCTAGAGAAAAGAAAGCATCTAAAATCTAATGATGTCAAACTGAAAAAAAGAAAATGCAAATAAACAAATAATACAGAAGTTAAAAAGCAGAAGTTAACATTCAAGGATGAAGTGGTGTGGCAACAGCTGAAGATTCTGTTGGAAGATAATTCATGCTCACTCATTCAGTGTGTTGAGTCACAGCCATTTTTATTTGCGTGTGGCTGATCGTTTATTAAGAGAGAGAGAGTTTTCTGTTCCTTTAAAAAGTGCTGATATTCAGTTGTTTCCTTAAAGTTTGTGTGAAACAGGAGTTGCAACCAACTTTACTTCAATATTTGGACGTATTTTAGAGGGGAAATCAAATTATCAAAGACATAAGCAATTGTTTTGTTTGTTTTTCCTGACACAAATATAGCTTGTTGTAATGTAAATATAACTCATGACTGATGTTTAACAAAAAAATAAAGAAAGGGTGTTACAAAATATTAGCCTAAAACTGTTGATTTTTGATGAGTAATAAGGAATAAATCAACAGGTTGTTTAGAGGTATGTGCCTTACATCCATTTGCTCCTAAACTGAGTGATGAAGTAGATAAGATCAATAAGTGACTTGATTAAACCTAACAAAACTGGTTTTTATAACAGTCCACCACATTGGAATATTGTTTTGTTTCATTTTAATGTATTTACTTTTTGCTGGAGAAAATAAATAATATAGCTAATGAGATTAATAAACAAAATAACAAGAAAAAAAATTGCACAAAAATTAATTTCAATAAAATACAGAAGCTAACATGCAAGAGTGTACAAGTATTGCCACAGTGCAAGACACAGTTGCAGAATAATTCATGCTCACTCATTGTGCATGCTGAGACACAGTGATTTCAATGTGTGTGTGTAGCTGAGTGTTTCTTAAAGGTGCTGTATGTAGGATTGACTACATGAAACATGCTAAGTTACCATACTTGTTTATCTGAAAAACAATGCTACAGTCAATTATTCTCCTTTGAAAATGTGCGTTCCGGCCAGGAATGCAGGACGTTGTTTTGGTTTGTGAAACTCGGCCACTGCCAGTTTACCCAATCGTGTTGGGAAAACACAACGTATTCCATCATCATTGCGCTCCTTCCAGTTTGTGTCCTCAATTTGGCAACCTGCTTGTGCGTCAAGTCTAAGTAGGAGGGGCCGGGTGAAAAAAAACGTCTCCAATATTTTAATATTGTACAACACTTAGTTCAACCAGTTGGTGTCAATCCTACATACAACACCTTTAAAGAGCAGGTAAAATGAGTTTACAAAAAAATATCTTATTTGCAGTTTGTAATGTAGTCTTCAATCTTCAGTGAAGACAGTCTGCAAAGTTGTTAATGAAAAAAGTGCAGGTATAACACTATAAAAATGATTTTTAACCACTGATTCTTCACATCACCATCATTAGGATTACCACAGCAGTACAATGAGAACCTTTTATTGTGCGCTCTTCATTTTACCAATGACTGCAGTGTTTCCCACCTTATTTATGGCAGCATATATGTAAATTTATTCTGTGCCAGCTGGAGGCGCTGTTGTCGTGGTAGAGACTAGGTTTCCCTGGTAACGCTGTATACAAAGCAGCGCTCAGTTCACAAACAATGATTTATCCACTGATCTAGAATAGAGAACATTATCAGACATTACATGTGAGATGAAGTAAAAATGACATCCAAAATTTCCTGAAGACAGTCAGTTTCCTTCAGAAATACAGTGATATGAAAACACCCACACGGGTTTCGATTTAGAAACCAGCAATGCTTATTTATTCAACGAAGTCAAAAAAAAACTTGTGAACAATCTATTTGTGGCGACCAATCAAAACAGACCCGGCCAACTGACCAATCAGAGCAGAGTTGGACTATGGAAGGGAGGGGTTTACAGACCTTAAGATCCGAATTGATTCAAACGAACCGTATCGAAGTCATTGCAAAATGATTCTAATATTAAATGCATATTCTGAGGAAAAATACAATGTTTTATAACCTTAGATGCATTTAAACCTGTTGTAGGGGACTCAACACAATATTAGGACACTTTAAAATACCATATTACCTGCTCTTTAAGAGGGTTTTCTGTTCTGTGTCTCTGTCCATCTCTATTCGCTGCCATTTGAACATCCATGAAAACTGCTGCTGCACCCTAAAGGCCTGCTGAGTTGCCATGGATACAATAGTTATCATTCAGCCTAAGCGATGTAAACACTGGGGAAAACTGGCTTTTCTTTCTTTCTTTCTTACTATCGTTCGTTTTTTTTCTTTCTCTCTCTAAGAAAAACAGCTTTTTATTTTCTTTTTTCCTTCTACCAGTGCACGTCATGTTACATAAGAATCCTGATTTGCTGCTAACTTGAGGCTTTTTTATGTGAATGAGGGAATGGAAACAAGAAGTTAATTTTGGCCCCTCATGACTTCCAAATGTTCTGCAGTTTTCCTTCTGTCTAGAACAAACTTACTTCCCCGTCTAAATGAGCACACAGTGACTCCTGCTGATCGCAATTAAGAACTGCACCCCCTGTATATAATAAATATTTAGACCAGTCGGTTGTTCAGTATAATTTAGCGCCTCTTTATGCCTCACTCTAGTCCTAGTTTTGTTGTGGGGTCTTGGATCCTCCTTTATGATAACACACATCATGCTCTTCTTGTAGGTGTCTACATCTTGATTGCTGTCGGTGCAGTGATGATGTTTGTTGGATTCCTGGGATGCTATGGAGCCATACAGGAATCCCAGTGTCTTCTCGGAACAGTGAGTAACAAATCCTGGCCTCTCAGCAAATTCTTTAAATCACATGATGACAAACAATAATCAGAAGCATATTTTAACAGACTGACTGTAAATCCCCATTGTAAAAAAGGAAGGAAAGCAGCTTGTATGGCTTTTTAGTTAGTTGAGTTAAAAAAAAAAATGCAAATATGTTAACTGAACTTGATAAAATGCTTATTTGAACTTGTTATAAATTATTTTTTGTGTCATTATTTTAATAATGACCTTTTTATACCACAGTTCAAATGTTTGATGCCAATAAGCTTCTTTAAAGAATGCATTTATATAAATGATAATTAAAAAGTGCACCAAATTTGAATGGTAGTGTAGTTTTTGTTACTGGCATTGGCGACTCATGCTTATTGGTGTGCACTGTAAATTAATGTAATATAAGTATACAAGATACTAATTATACAAGACTAACTGCTACATGTGTGCCCCCATAAATTGTAAACTGATGCAATTAATCTTAGCGAATATTTGTAAGTAACATAAATATATATCAAAAGCATAACATTTAAACATATCTCTAAAGAGATAATCCACATTGCTGTTCATTATGAATTTAGTGACTGGCTCCTGTCCGTACAGTTCACATCCCTTTTCTTTCTTTCGCACAGTTCTTTGCCTGCCTGGTCATTCTGTTTGCCTGTGAGGTTGCTGCTGGAATATGGGGATTCATCAACAAAGACAAGGTCAGTTTCTTTGACAAACATGCAAACACAGTATCAAGCTGTCACATAAACATTAGGTTACATATTTGTAATTATGCCTTCTTTTTCAGATCTCAAAAGAGCTGATCAGTTTCTATGACTCTGTGCATGACAAAGCCATTACCATTACCACAGAAAATGATCAAAAGGCTGCCACTACTGTCTTGAAGGTCTTTCATGAGACTGTAAGTAGTCCTAAAGTGTTGAGGAGCACACAGTAAATCAAGCAAACACAAACTCCTCTTGAACCAAATAATAGTCCAGGTATTGTAAAGACGTATTTCTAATCACTATCATCTTCTGGGTTTCAGCTTAACTGCTGTGGTAAAGGAACACTATTTTCAGGTGTTACAACGTGGATTAAAGAGACCTGCCCTAAAGACAATCTATTTTCTAACGAAGTAAGCCTCTTCTCAGTAAAGCCTCATATTTAAGAATTCTCATCCAAATCATCCCACATAGCATGACAATAACCTGTTTCTCCATTTTGCAGAACTGTCACACCAAGATCACAGAGCTTTTCAATGAGAAGATCTATTTGATTGGCATCGCCGCCTTGGTGGTTGCTGTTATCATGGTGAGTGAGTCCGACTGTGTTTGCATAGGGGCCTGCGTGTTACATTTTACCAGCGTTTGATGTTGCTTGTATCACATTTTACTCTTTCTTTTTAGATCTTCGAGATGATCTTCAGCATGGTGCTTTGCTGCGGCATCAGGAACAGCCCTGTTTACTGAAACAGAAGGGCAAGATATTACCCTTAAAACATCAGCCAAAAATTTTTTTTTTTTAATACTATCTACCATCTCCTATTTTGTTTTGTATCTACCATTGTTTCTTAGTGCAGTCACTCTGTCCAGTTCCTGAGGTCTCAGAAAAATTGTGCTTTTTTTATGTTGTTCAAATGTTGCAGTGGAACCACCAACAACTAGTCTGCTATTGTTTATGCTGTAGTCAGCAAAGACTAGTTGTGATCTGTAGCTATAGCAGTAGACTTACAAACACAGTACATTATCACATGAAAAATTTGATACATTTATTTGCTTGTAGTTTTTTTGTGTTAACTTTGGAAGTACTGCTATTGCTATCAGTTAATATCATTCTTTACTTATGTACATGTATAAACTGTATATATTTGCAGCCGTGTATGGCTCTTAAGCATGAATCTTGTATTGAACACTCCTGTCCATCTTTCTCTCCGAGACTGTTGTTTGTATGTTCACGCTTCTTCCGGAGAAACCACTAAATAAACAGTGTTAGCTAGGTGAGAGAGCAAGTCAAAATATAGTGCTTATTGGAAGTTAGAGTAAAAGGATTAATAACGTTAAAGACCCATATATACTTCATTTTTCCGCGTTCCCTTACTTCTAGCGCACAGTTGAACGTTCAAGGCATTGAAAATACACTTCGTAGACACCGCTCTAGGACTGCGCACTACCTAGTGAACCTTCGTTTTCGAGGCTTCACGCGGGCAGTGTGCACTGATATTAGCGGACTTGCGTCACACGGCCTGCAATGTACATACTATCTATCTTAAATTATATGCGATATTAGTAATTTTCAGTACTATTAAGGGCAGATAGGGTGGATAGTATGCACATTGGGGCACGGGAACGGACTGTCAGCTGGAGTGGAATTCGGACAAGGAAAGTATGCTTCCGGTTTAAAATTATTGAAGTTGACGAGCACTGCGTTACTTAATACATCGTGTGCCATTAAAGCTTAGTTGGTTAAAAAATTATAATTCTGTGGGTCAACAAGTTAATGTCAGTCAACAGTACTTGTGGCATAATGTTGTTTACAACAAAAATCCGTTTCCACTCCTTAAAAAACAGCAACAATGTGGGTCCCAATGAAGTACTTGTAATGAGGTCGATTCGTACACATTTAAATACTCGGTGTTTAACGTGATTTTGGCGTAACAGCCAATCGTTAACATTTTATTTACTGCTTATGAATTTAGTTGCTGTAAGTCCTTAAAGTGATTGGAACAACTCACGCTTTAACAGATGCGTAAATGTAAGCGCGTGTATAAATGACACATTTCGGCTTTTTTCATTACAAAAGTTACATCAATGCTCTCTTAATACACTGTAATGTATTTTTCTGGATGGCGGTCATACAAGGAGCTAGACCACATGTAGATTCACTGCCCTAGTCACTGAAGTTCTGGCCCTCTTTACAGTGATCCAAGCCATAAAGGAGGATTCATGCATACCTACTAGCCTTATTAATGAAACCACCCAATCCCTTAATCACTTAGATAGCAAATCCAGATTGATTCCTAATGGAACGGTCTATGTGTTATGATATCACTCGACTGGAAAATCCAAGTTTGTGATTGTATGTTAATTTGTGATATCTGTTGACAGTGAGTTTAGAAGGACAGGCTTGGTTGGTTATAGTATCGACAAGCTCTTGACTCTTCACTGCCACCTCTATCACAGATGTAGTTGCTGTAATATTTTGTCACCTTCACTAGGTGGCGCTCCAGTAGTATTCACTTTGAAAACTGGTGACAGCACCCTTGTTATGCCTGTGTACATGTCTGTCGTGCACTTATTCTTCTAGACCGCACTAATACGAAGCGCCCTCATCCCTGATGCATAAATACCATCAGATTTGTGATTTACTACATGCATTATGCAACCCTGTCTTGTTAACACATAATGCCTATGCTGATATGCTTAGAAAGTGTCTTGTAATATGTACAGCTATATAGTATACTAATTACTATGTAAAGACAGTGTATGCCTTTAATTGTGATATCTTTTTTCTGGTACTCATAAAAAATTGCAATGGTTTCATTTGAAGCATGTAAGAATTTTGGGGGTCCTGGCAAGTCAAGCATGATCTTATTAAATATTATGAAGGAGAAACAGTTTATGAAATTAACTGTTGAAGTTATAACACATCAGCGTATTTGAACACGATCAAATATTACTGTTGTGTTGAAAGGATCTCATACTTATCTGATACCCAAATTGACAACTGTATCCTGACGCACCAATTATAGATTTTGGTCTGGTTTTGTTTCCCAAATATTTAGGAATTAAATGTATTTTACAAATAACATCTCTCATTTTGTTCTTTTGTCTACATTATTCCCTTGTTGGTAGAAAAATAAGATATGTAAATGTTCACTCTTAATTATGACTGAAAAAAAGTTGTTTTAGTGATGCAATAGAAGAACATTTTGGTGTTCTCTCAAGAAACTGAATATGAATAGAGATCCATTGTTTTGTTTTGTTTTCCTTTAAAGAACCTTTTAAGCAACAAAAATGTTCCATGTATGTTATAGACTACTGTAGGCTCTTTATGGAACCACTGATGCCAATAAAAAAAGAAAAGAAAAAGAAAACTAGCTATTTTTAAGAATGTTGTAGTCATCACCACTTATATTTTCATCATGAGTCATGTATGCATCAGCACATTCTTGTTTTTTCAGTCACAAACTATATTGCTAAAAACTTTAGTTTCATTTTTACTGTTATTTTGTTGTTGTTGTTGTTTTTTTATTCTCATTTGTGTCTTTTTAAAAATTACTTCTAACGATAGACACCAAAGGTGCAAACCTATGAAAGCTTTTGTCAGTTTGAGTGTAGTGGGATATAGTGACTGCTCTGGTGGTTTGCTGGACTGCTCATTGGGTGTGTCTTCTGAACTATGAGCCTCCCTTTGTTTGAAACAAAAGATTTTGGCAACTCATTCCAGGAGTAACTGGATAAAGCAATCAGCCAAAATAATACATTCATTACTTTATGAGTCAGTGATCTTCTAATCTTTTAAATATACGCCGAAAATAATAACATTTAAACCAACTCAACTGAAACCCCCCTCAAATCTCATTCAGCCTGTTTACTAAACAGTTTGCACATCCTCTGCTCCTCAAAGTGGGATTTTAAGAACCCTGCATTTTTCCTCCTATCTTTTTTTAGGATTAACTGGAGTTCCTGGGAGGAGAGATGATGCAATGTCAGAATTTGGGTGGGTAACAGACATTTTAAGTTACTCCTCTTTAAACAGAATAGTTAAAGACAAGAGAGGAAAGAGAGACGAGCTAAAGGGGCTTATAAAAGAAAAACTGTGAGGCCTTGTTCTCAAATACCAAAGGAAAAATAAACAAGGAACATAAAAAAATGAAACCTAATTCTTCTGTATTAATGGTGAGTAATTCCTTTTGCCATGTTTTTCAGTTGTTTAATTGATGTATTTTATTCATTTATTTTGATTCCTGATGCATCTCGTAGTAATGCCATTGTACTTTTGTGCAAGTAACTTATTCTGCGGGGAAAAAACCTTCATAAAAGAACCTGGTTGCTTTTGAAACAGTTACATTTGATTAGTTAAAACAAATAAAATGCGTGAAAATATACAGAATGTAAACATTGCACATTGCATACCATTGTATTTTAATTCAATTACATACCATTAAAAAAAGACTATGATAGTACCATATATGGGTAGTTGACAATTAAAAATTGAACCATGTCCTGGTGTAATGGCAAAAATGTAAAAAGAAATAAATACTTAACACAAATAAGAGGAGAAAAATGTATCTTCATTCTTAGAGTTACAAATAGCATAAAATAGGTTTATCTTCAGTGTTATAGTTTTTTGGTTTTGTTTTTTGTTTTCTTTACATTTTTCTGTCACACCATGACACATTGATACATCAACTACCCATATAGGCTATATATGTATGTATGTATGTATAGAATTTTTTTGTGGTACCATATAAAAATATACATGTTTTTGTAAGGTTAATAACATTTTATATTACAATGGAATTTGAATATTCCAAATATACCATTCAAATCCCTTTGTAATTACAGTTTATTCAAAGAAAGGTATGACAAGTTGTAGTATCATGTCAGAAACATGCATATGATACTTTTAGGTGAGGGGTTACTAAAGCATAGCAAGCCGACCAAGTCTGCATGGTGGAGCTCATATAACCTCTGTAACTCTAGACTGGGGCTGATAAATGCATATCT
>JAUCMR010018177.1:0-14683 GCA_032357425.1 Enteromius argenteus | reverse complement strand
GTCGACTACTAAATTAGTTGTCGACGAATTTTGCCATCGACTATTAGTCGACCAGTCGACTAGTCGTTGCAGTCCTAATATATATATATATATATATATATATATATATTATTTTATTTATTTATTTATTTATTTTTTAATAGAATTCTTTTATATACACAGTACACATGCATAAATTAGGCAATCATTAATCATTAGACAAATTTAATTATATATTAATAAAATGAATGCATGATTGAATTAACATTTAATTTATTATCATCTATCTTTTATATAGTATATTAATTACTATACAGACAAAAATAATGTATAGTTAATAAATTAACCCATGTCGACTTTGTACCAACAACCTGTATTTGCTAGGGCACATCTTTAACTGCTAGGCTAAACCACCACTATATTAAGCACTGATCCAATTCATAAATGTGATTGACAGCGTAACGACATGACCCTTTCAAGTCTTCAAGCATACAGCCTTTTCATTCGGTAGTAAACTATCTAGGCTAATTAATCAAGAGGTCCTTAAACCACAGCTGAAAACAGCAGTGCACTACTAAGACATCTTGTTTGGCAGCTAGTGACAGACACTCAATCTCACTGAATGCTGTTGTCACCATTCCTAAGGAGTTCCACTTCCTCAGCTGTTTAGCCCTTCTGATCCGTGAGTAACCCAAGACGAGGCATGTAAGACTCGAGGAGCTAACAAGACATCTTCACTTTCACAGCCCTTCCGGATAGTAATCAGTGTTTATTTCAGTGCATGTATCGCTGTGGTTTGTTTGTAGCGTTAAGCAATTAACACCTGACATAAGTGCTGAATCACATCTGAGAAATGGCTATACAAACCCTATTTGCACTCAAGGAACATTGCACAATAACAATAACTGCAGAAACCTGCCAGAACATGTTACCAAAATGTACTTACAAAAGATATACAAGCTGCCAGAAGAAGAATCCGCACAAGTAAATCTTCAAACTGCTCAATGACAAGTTCCCATATAGATTTTCCTGTCAAACATCAACATTAAATTGATCAGAATCACACGAGGAGTACAATGATAACATCAGGTTATAGTTTAAAATGTAATATTACCTTCCTCAGCAGGCAACTCTGTGTGGTTTATCGAAGGATATGAAAAAGACAAATTAGGGTTACAAAAGTACACCGTGAATACATTCCCAAGCAGAAATTGTTTTGACATGGGCTGAAACACAATTATACTTTACATTACGACCTGTAACCTTATAAGAAACTCAAAGATTACATCTGTCTTAGCTTTAAAAAATGCATAATGTTACTCTCAAGATGCCATATAATACTTAGGCACCATACACTCTCAGATAAAAACTTAAAAAATGTGAATGAATATCTGGTTTTAATCCAAACGAGTGAATACTTGGCCCCTCTTTGAGTACATGCTGTGAAACATTTATAAGCTGTCTCTGAGCCGGGTGCTGACAGGATTTTTGTTTTTTTATCTTGTCTTCATGAAAACATGACACTGTATAACTGATGAAAGAGGAAGACTGGAGACCAGCCATAGCTATGCTTGCTTTGATTGTCCAACAACATAATAAAGCGGAAGGGATTTAAATATCTCTTTCAGCTTATTTTTGGCCTGTGTGTGCCTGTCTTCCACCTTGTCAAATCTAATGAAAATGTGTATGGCAAGCCATTTTAACATTTCTCCCTTAAAACTTTAGTAGCATTCATTTTTATGGTTTTCGCACTTATTAATCCAACTGTGAGTAGCATCATAAGCAGAGCGTGTTTACAGCTTATAAAGGCTTAACCTTCCTCTGGCCAAGGGGACTTGGAGAAAAAAAAAAGAGGCACTAATTTGAACAAAAATGCCCCTGCACAAAAAATGAAATTTATTATGTCTGTCGCTAACAAAGTGAAAATAAATTAAACGTGTCAATTGCGGCATTAAATTAAGATCTGTTATGTTGCACCGTTTTTTGTTTTAAGCGTTTTTACAGTGTTGTCTATTATAACCAATCACACACGATTCTGTTTAGCAAAGGAATGCAATTTTTTGGTTTCACTAAAACTAATCATTACAGTGGTTAATAGTGAAAGTCACTAATATGTATTCAGTTAGTCACTTTTACATACTCTTTGGCAGTAAAGACAAGTGACTATTTTTTAAATAATCCATTCATTTCTTTTGTAATCTTTGACTCAGACCAGTTTGTAGTCCAGGGGACAGTTGCATAAACTTAGCCTCCATGGTTAGACAGTGTCTTTAACAACTAGTTTGACCAACTAGCAGTTAACCAAAGGGTAATCAGTCTTATATTTTGCATTCAACTAAGTCAAATCAACGTTTTTATGTACCCAAATTTTGACCAGTCTTAAAGTGGAAAAAAAAACAAAAGATATGACTAACTTTTAAAACTAGTGTAAACCTTTTATGCAACCTGTCCCAGATGTTGCTGGAACCTATTCCAGTTTTACTAGTAGCTGTTCATTCATGTTGTGTCTAATAAAACCCAGTTGTTATTGGTGTCAATTCTATAGTTTACCTCACTAGCTGCAAATTGCTACTTTACTTGTCAATGACTAGTCGGAATGACTACTATTACATATCTTGACCAATAAACTTAAACACTGAAAGTAACAACTTGATTTCAAAACTAGTGTCTATTAATTTAGAAAAAAACTGAAAACTAAGTAGTAGAAAAGTGAGATATTTACTAGTCACTACTGCATTGTTTACTAGTAATTTACATAAGCGCTAGAAGCATAAAAACAACACTAGTTAAAATTACAAAAAGGAATGTTACAGTGGCTTGCCATAAAAACGTGTTTGATGACGTCAACTGTTTCGAACGCTCCAGCCGGCTGATTGCAACAAATGTAACAATTTCATATTAACTTCAACTCGTCTGCCGAGCAACGCTGGTCGTGAAGAACATGAAGAACACAAAATATCAGACGTACCGTTGGGACCCCATTTCTCTCTCTGCCGTTTCACCTGGTCTAAAGTCAGTCCCGTGCTCTCGTTGACGCTGAAATAATTATAAACTTCTTCCACACTCTTAATGTGAGCGTTCTCCATGGTTAGATGGGAAGAGTATCCCTCTCAAGAGATCTACCTTGGTCAAAAAAAAAATAAAAAATACGAAATGCCTATAAGTGACACATGCATTGACATCCAATGAAGAACATATGTAGAAAGTTGAGATGGGCAAATGCACCTTCCAGGAATCTTATCCAAACACAGGAGTTCTTCTATCTTCTTCTTGTTCCCCAAACAACTGGGAGTCAGTGGAAGCCAAATGAAAAGATCCTTGCTTAGTACATCACATTCACCCCCCGTCCAAGCCTCTGCCTGCCTGGAAATGTGACGGTCGACCCCTTTTGCCGTCCTTCTCTCTCGTTCAGTGGCGATGGAAGCGGCGTTTACTCTTGTTTTATCGCAGGAGACTCACTACTGTCTCACTGCCGCATGTGGACGACGCTGATTGGGCAGCGCGTGTCCAGGGAGCCCATCGACATCCAATCAATAGTCTTTGGCTCGAGCGGCACTGACGAAGATTGAACA
The DNA here is from genome assembly GCA_032357425.1 of Enteromius argenteus. Classification (NCBI taxonomy): domain Eukaryota; kingdom Metazoa; phylum Chordata; class Actinopteri; order Cypriniformes; family Cyprinidae; genus Enteromius; species Enteromius argenteus. The sequence continues at coordinate 11,132 of JAUCMR010018177.1, read as the reverse complement.
GCCGTTTGCTTATTGGTATAACAGACTGTCACTCAATGCAGCTGCTATAACTTTTGCCCCGCCTCTTCAACGCAGGTACGCTTCAACCCACAGGTAAACGGTGTTCTTGGAATGCTGTCTACAAGTGTATTTATTGAGTGTGTTTGTATATAAGAAATTTTAGCATACGTACAAGCTTTTATTGAACGTTTGAAAATATATCCGATACACACACACACATATATATATATTTAAATGTATTTTTGCATTTTACATGTATTTTTGTCATTAGAAAACATGACAGTGTTAATCAAATGTGTGATTTTTTTTAAACCTTAAAAATAATAATGAATGTTCATTCACATGTATTCAAGGTTAAACTAAAGTATTTCAGTATTTTTTATAATAAATAGAAAACGGTATAAAAATGAAATCAGAGTGAATGCAAATATTACATTTTAAGTACTTTCAAATTTATTTCAAACAAATTATTAAAATATGTATTCTTTTTTATTACCTAATACACTTTTAGAAAAGTAAAGCTAATATAAACTTTAGCTATTGTAATTGTTAATAAAAAATCTTGTTGTGATTATGATGAGGCCGTTTTGAATGAGGCTGACTCAGTATTAAATCATTTAAGCCTCCAGATGTCCATTATACTGCACACACACTGCTACACAACAGTACGCCAGGTTGCAGTGCTTACACCTACTCAGGGTGACCTATGCATATTATTATATTATTAATACATGAATAAATGAATTAATTACCACCTTGAAGCTCTAGCATATACATTTTTATAGAAAGGGTCCATTTATATGTGCTTATGGGTACGCTGTTGTGATATTGAATCTCATCCAAACATTCTGGATGAATGAATGCACAAGGCAGAAAAAGATTAAGAAAACATTCTATTGGATATTTCAAAAGTATCACCAGAATGGCATCTGTAGCTGCAGGATCAATATAAATGATCTAAACAGCTGAGTAATCCACATTAGAATGTTAAAAAATGAATACAATTAACTGCATAAATCTTTAATTTACAATGTTTGTGACTTTGATACATTTTGTGTAACTTCAATTCAAAAACGTACAGAGGTGAAGTAGCCTTGCAGACTTCTCACTTGTCCGTACAGTGCAAAAAGAAAGAAAAAAAGAGAAAATAAGCTACTCACACATGATGATTGGTCAGTCTGTTTACTACTGTAGCACTACCCTGACAGAGCAACAAAAGGCGATCCAACTAAATTCCTAAATTGGACAGCTCTTCTGCCCAAGGTCATGGCTGTTGTTTCCCAAAATAACCTGGAGCGCAGACGCATCCAAAGTGTAGCACTTTGTAGGGCATTATCTTTGGACATACAGACTGGAGCTCTGTTCTTAAAGACGTGTCGAACCCGAGACTAGTGACTTAGTGTGTCAGAGAGTTTTGAACCCTCTTATCCAGATGGCTCTTAGGATATGAGTTCTTTTCACTTCAGAATGCATTTATATAAACAGTTCACCCACAAATGAAAATTTGCTTGAAATCTACTCACCCTCAGGCCATCCAAGATGTTGATGAGTTTGCTCACCAATAGATCTGCAGTGAATGCGTGCAGACAAAATGAGAGTCCAAAAAGCTGATAAAAACATCACAGTAATCCACACGACTCAATTTCATTGATTAACGTGTTGTGGTAAGATGGTCAACATTAAGACGTCTTTAACTTCAAACCATTGATTTATGATAATATTGCTTTCTCCAGTGAAAAAGTCATCTTGTCTGAATCTGGAGAGAAATATGCACAGATTAAGCACCGTTTACATGCTAAAAATGGTCCAAAACAGTTTAAAACACATATGTTGATGGATTTTTTTGTGGGAGGATAACAGATAGTGGACTTTTTCACTGTGTGAAGTGGACTTCTGGCCAGTTGTATGTGGATCATTGTGATCTTTTTTATCAGCCAACAGTATTCTCATTCTGACGGCACCCATTCACTGCAGAGGATCCATTGGTGAGCAAGAGATGTAATGCTAATTTTCTCCAAATCTGTTCTGATGAAGAACTCATCTACATCTCGGATGGCCTGAGAGTAAGTAATTTTTCAGCACATTTTTGGGTGAACTATTGCTTAATATACAAATTAATATACATACAATTCTACATATTCAATAATATATACAGTTATTTATATAATTCATATTATAATGACCAGAAAAACAACTTTTATGAGGGAAATGGCATCACAGAACCAGCATATCCTTGCCAACATCCTGGATGACGTGCCCAATAGGTGCCTGGCTCTGAGCCTTGAGGTAGCACTGCTTCTTGCACTCCAACAGCGTCTCCAGGTCCTTCCACATCTTCATCTGTCTCATATTGGGCTCCTGATTCTCTCGCACCTGCTTCACCTGCTGACGTAGAACCTGCAAGCCCAGAGAGACACAATGTTCGCTTAGTGCTACATCTTCCAATGCTAATTGAAGATTAAAAACAATCATTTAAATATGTTCAAAGCATGGCTGGTGCAAAAAACTGCCCCATGATACCTGATCTGAATTTCAAATTCTTGCTGAGCCATTAAATATATTGTACCCATATGCCGACAGTCAATTTTGGCGTAATTCATGGATTCATAAAGCTTGTAAAGTAGCAGCAGTAAACAGTTAAAGGGCAGGACGGGCAGTTATGGGAGAGTTTGGCATGCTGTCATCTCTCCTTCCACTGTGCTGAGAAGGTGGTCCACTGGTTGTACATCAGGGCAATGATTACACAAGCTTTGTTCTAACACTGGCACAATGTGGCGTGACACTGATCGCATGCTCTGCACGGTTTGGCAGAAATAACGCAGAGGCCAGGCCCCCTGCTCTTAACTAACACCAAGTTGACCCCGACAGATGAGATAAAGACAAGTAAACGACCTGATGGAACTAAGTCATGAGTCAGAGAGGTTTGACAGATGGTCAAGTCTCCTCACCTTGCCCAAGGACTCTTGCTCTGCCGTGTTAGCGATGTACTTCTCTCTGTAATAGAAGGAAACACAGTGATTCTTTAAAGTAATACTTGTTTTAGTTTAAATATTCTTTCGTGTTTTTCCAAATCTGCTTACTTTTTTATGTCCAAGCTGCTTTTTTCCATTCCCAAAACCATATTTTTTCATACAGTAAAGCCAAATAGTCAAGCTCTAAAAAAAGGTTTTGATAAACATAAAAGTACCATAACAAGTCCATATGCCTTATGCACTATTTCAAAACCATATTGTATGTGCATAGGCAAATTATATTTATAGAAGGAATTTAAATCAATCTGTGAATAACAACTTATTATTAGTCTGTTCCTCACACAAAACTATTGTATGATTTCTAAAGAGCTGGATATAGTGCATGAGTCATATTGACAACTTTTATATTTTCCTTTGTACTTCTTGGAGTGTAGGGGTCCTTGTTCATTGTATGCAAAATAGCAGCATAAACATTCTGAATATCACTTCTGAACAGCAGCATAAACATATTTTCTGTCCTTAGTAATTATTAATATTTTAGATTTAGATTTAGATATTTTTTTTCTTTTTCATTTAGTTTTATTTTTAATTTTTAGTTTCAGTAATTTTACTGTTTTTAATTTAAGTTTTTTGCATGTTTATTTCAGTTTAAATTTAATTGAAATTAAATGGAAAACTAGAAATTGCGTCTCTGCAGCTAAAATAAATAAATTAAGTTTCACTTTACTGCATTGCTTGGACAAAAAACAAATCTAATATGACAATGGTTAAAGAACTTCTGACTTATGATTATTGCAGTTCTCCAATTCCTGAGTCACTCCTGCTTAGGATTGAACCTGCAACCTTTGTGTTAACAGCTTAAATCCTTAACCACAAGGCTGTCACCCGCCTCCACATTTAGCAGAAATTCTGCTAAACTTCTCGAATGTGTAGGCTGCATGGATCAGGAATGGGTGAATAGATACTTGAAGCATAACTGAAACAAAAGACATGAAAAAAACAACCATTCTGAGCAGTAGGCAGGCAGGCGTGCTGAGAGCTGCCAGCTCAAAAGAGTCTCTCAGGAATTGTTTGTTTGTCAGTTATGAAGCATGAATTCATGTATTGTGTACACGTCTGTCTTTTCACTGGAGCTTTTAGGTTCATCTATAGCAAATATATCTTCAGTTACTTACCTGAGAGCTGTCCTCCGCACCTGTAAGTCCATTGACTGATTGATCTTACTCTGATCTGCCGCCCTCTGCATCTGACTCTCAGTAATCTGTGAAAGAGAGGCAAGGGAGGAGAGCGAGTGAGAGAAAACCACAAGACTAGAAACCTCTGATGTCTAAAAGGAAGATGGTTTTACCTCTCTCATGCAGTTAATGTGATAATATCTGCTTTCTTCTTGTGCCGTCTCTTCCCTGAGCATCCTCACTTCCTGTATAACATCAGGATATTAAATCACTGCCTGCTCATGTATATTCAATATTATTTCATAAGCTGCTAAAATAGTCAGGTTAAGGCCATGGTTGGCTATCTTTGAATTTATGAGTCGGAATTTGAACATCCACAGGATGTTAAACTTGAATTTGAATTGGACTAAGATATTCACCAAATTAGGTTTCTGAGTTATAAGCCTGATTCATGCTGTTTGAATATCCAAATACAAAATAATATACACTTATTTAAATATAATGAAAGTTTACAGATAATTACATTTACATCTATAATGTAATATAACAATATATACTGAAGTTTAACATATAGTATTTTTTAATTTAACAAAACTCCCAATTCAGTATCAATGTTAAAAAAAAACCCTGGTAGAGCCCCATAATACCTGTTCCAGCTTGGACCTGTTGCTCTCCAATCCTGCAGCACAGGTGTCATACTGAGCCTTCTTTTGCTCATACTCTGGGGCGAGCTCCTGTTTTAACAAGCAAAACAAAAGAGAATGCAATTCTGACAGAGCTGATATGCTGATTGGCTCTTTGTAGTTGATAATGATTCTCAGTACGAGGGACAGAAACAAATGGCTTTGCATCTTCAGTATCGCGCTTGACGCTGAACAGTCACTCACTGCGTGTTCCTGTCTCAGAACTCTCAGGTCCTTTATCAGCGGAGACAGAGCAGACTTCTTCTCTGCTATCACAGAATTTAGCTTCTTTACCTGAAATAAACACAAATCTTCATGACAGACGATAACCCGAGAGAGAATCAGCCATATGCATACAAATGAGTGAGTTAAAGAAACGTATCCACAACAATCTTGTTAATATATGGTATTTTAATAATAAAAAAAGCATGTTTGGTCAAAAGGGTCACACTTTATTTTAAGGTCCATTTATTTTTTGCCATTAATAAACCATTAACTATAACTTTTGCATCAATAAACTCCAAATTTGCTGCTTATTAATAATTAGTGAGGTAAATGTTAAGTTAAGGTATTAGGTAGATTTAGGGATGTAGAATATGGACATATATTTATAAGTACTATTAAATAGACAATGTTAATAAATGGCATGCATAAAAAGTGAGTTTATTTTATGGTTACACCTATTACTTGCTTATTAGCATGTATATTACTAGAATCTTAGCCATTTATTAGTACATATTAATGCCTTATTCTACATACATAATCCTACCCAATACCTGAACAACTACCTTACTAACTATTAATAAGCAGCAAATTAAGAATTTATTGAGGGAAAAGTCATAGTTAATAGTTAACAAGCGTTACGAAAAGCAACTGGTTAATAGTGCTATGATACTAAAGATACTAAAAATGACCATTATTATCTAATAAAAATAGTTTGATACACACTTTACTAGGCTTTTTTTTGCTGCAAAAAGTAGTTAAGTGAAATATATCTTTACACTTTAAACTATTTTAAATGTAATTTATTCCAGTGATGCAAGCTGTTTTTTCACCAGTCATTTATTACTCCAGTCTTCAGTGTCACATAATGCTTCAGAAATCACTCTAATATGTTGATTTGGTGACTAAGAATGTTATGAATGTTGAAAACAGCTGTGAACATAAGTGTATCTCATAGTAAAGATAATGATTACAACTACCTCTAATAAGCTTTTGCCAAAACCACTTCTACTGGCTTTCTTTTTATCTCCAATTATCTTGGGTGTCAATAGGGAGTTGTATCTGACAAACTGTGCACTCGTGGCAAAATAAATCCTCTAGAAAGTTTGTCAACTCATTAACATTCCCCAATGTAATATGTATATTGACAGTCTCCCAAAACACAGAACAGAACGTTTGGAGAAAGCTAGAGCTTCATTCTCCAATCTGCCTGGCCCAGCTCACCATTTCAGACATGTCGTCCAGTGTTCGTCCCTTCATCTCATCCAGCTCGCTCTTGATAGCAGATACTCTCTCCAGCTCTTCCTGAGTATCGCTGTAGCCCGAGATCCCCCGCTGAGCCTCCAGAGATTGCTGAACACCACAACACAAACAAGGCATAAATAGAACAAATGTTTATTCGCCTTGTCAATCTGAGTAGATTACTAACTGAAACGTTTGATTATTTGCATACAGTAAACAATCAGTGTTACTGAAAAACATTTTAACCGCGAGCTGCATAATTTCAGCCCACAAATCAAACAAGATCTGAACCATATTAGCCAACTTGTGTAGCGACAATCTTCTAATCAAATCAAAATTGACCCTATTTACTTCCATAATAAATGTCCCTGGTCAATGTGCACGATTCGTCAGAACATGTTGTTCCAAAACAAAATCTTTTCATTATATTTCATCAAAATGTAATAACGGTCTCTGCCTCTTCAATGACTTTTCATGTTTGCTTTTGTGACTAAAATTACATTAACCAAAAATATCATAGCCAGCCAATAGCAATACAATCACACCTAGATGGAAAAAAAACAAGTAGCATCATAATGCTTATTCTGATTATTGCATTAGAAATTAATGATTGATATCTGATATTCTAAAATATGAAATAACTGTGATTGTAGTTTTATCTATAACATAAATGTTGGATGTTACAGAAGCCCGTTCTACTACAGAATAAAAAAAAAAAACAATTATAGCTTTTTATCTCACATTCTGCATTTTTTCTGCAATTCTGCGTTTATATTAGTGCTATTAAATGATTAATCGTATCCAAAATAATAAAATAGCATTTGTTTACATAATATATGTATGTGTACTGTGTATATTTATTACAGTATGTATATATAAACACACACACATACAATATAAATTTTAAAAAATATTTACATGTATATAAATTTATTCTTATATTTTATATTATGTATAAATATATTTAATATATAAACATATATTTTTATATATATACATGCATGTCTTTGTATTTATATATACATAATAAATACACACAAAATATATTATGTAAACAAAAACTTTTGAATGTGATTAATAGTTTGACAGCATTAGTTTATATCTAAAAAATTGTCTAAATGATAAGATATAAACCTAGAATTCTTTATCTCATGGTGAAAACAAGCTTCCGTGGGATGTGTCTGCAGTGACAGTGCAACGGTCAAACACTTTCTGAAGGGTCATGTCTGTACAGACAGCCAGAATTCAAAGCCATAAATCGCAGTGCAAAGCACTTTATTCTCTGTGTACGAAGGGAACTTGTCAAGCTAAAACTAGCGGCTATGGGTTTTATAATAAGACAAAAATGTGCTGAGCATTATTTCTGGGGAGATTACATGACTAATCACATTTTGACACTTCAGTATGGCTCAACTCAACTTAGCTTCATTTAGACATTTTGGACTAGTCAGGGAAAATGAAGAACTTTGCAAACATTATGAGTGTAGTGGTACGACCTTTTCACAGTTCGATTTGTTTTGGCTTTGTGGTCAGTTTCAATTTAGAGTGGTAAATATTTGGTACGTCACTATTGAAGGTACACAGATTAGGATTTTTTTTATCACTATAATCAATGAATGTAATTCTACCTATATCATGTTAATCCTTCTGATCTATTTGGTACAAGACGTTATGACATATTTTATCAGCTGATGCATTTGTAATGCTTTTGATACAGATGCACTTTGCACATGACATGACATGTGGAGCGAGTGCGTTTGACTGATGTCCAGTCTGTTCGAGGGGATCAGGTGCCAAAAGGAGGGGTGGCCCAGGCACGTGCCACCAACTGCAAAATGGAGGAGGAAAATTCCCCTACTCAAAAAATAACAGCATAGGACGCAGACAGGGAGCAAATGCCGGGATCATAAATAGCCCAAGCTCAGCCTTTCTGCGTCAAATGGGCTATCAGCAAGTCAGAGACAGGGAGGGTTCAGAGGTGTGAAGTCATTTCCAGGAAGGTGCTGTAACTTCAGCGTTAATGCAATTTGAATAGACAGGGACGGGTACAGGGAAGGTAGATTATGTACCAGTGCGTATAAGATGGTCAAATGATACGCTGATAGACACAAGCTCAAACATCAGTGATGTTTGAAGAACAAAGGTTGGTGTTAAGTAGGGCATTATTTCAATTTCAGTTCTTGAATTTGAATTTAATTTGAATTGGTGTATAATAAACAGGAGGCAGATTTGCAGTTTGAATTTCAATGTATAAGGAGGAGGAATTAGGATACATTGAAATGAAAGAAAACTAGAAAAACACAAAGTTTAATAAAACATTTGAATGAAATATGAACGTTTATAGACCTTGTGGACAGAGAGAACAACAGAATGATGGGTAAATGTGAGTTTACCAGCTGCTGTTGTCCAGCTGTATGTCGTTCTCTCAAGATCTCTTCAGTCCTTTGTAGAACACCATACTCCACCTTCAGCTCAGCGATCTCTTGACGTTTCTTCTTGTAAGTGCTGCTCTTGCCACGCATCTTAGCCACATATCGCTTAAACTAAAAAATGAGATAAAAACACCAAAAAGATTTAATTAAGACATTAGGACAATAAAACAAAAACAAAAAATATTAAAACAACAATAAAGGAAAAGGGACAAGAAACAAAAATAAAAACAAAATGGGACAATAAAAACTTTTAAAAATAAATTATACATTTATAAATTAAATTTGGTCAGAAAATATGTAGGGGCAATAATACTCAATACTCATTAATCTTTATCAAAATGTAGAAAAAAAGGATGTCAAACTGCTTTTTGCTTGTTAATTTTAAATGCTCCTGTGGTGTGACAAATGACTTTTTAAAGACATAAGCACTCATGTAGTTTCGTAATTAATCATAGTTTAATTTTATGTCATCAAATCCACATGCATAATATATATATTTTTTTAAATGAAGCAAAATTCTGCTTAAAATTGTTTTATGTGAAGTATAGCATCTCACAGAGCAGGACATTACCAAAAAAGTATATCTATTTCATTAAATACGCTAAAAAAATACCCATAAAAACCTTTTTAACAGTAAGTATTTATGAATTAGAAATGTATGGCCTGTGTGTATAGCTAATAAGTTTCAATAAGATAAAAAAGGAACTCAGTCAGTAGAATCTGCAGTCCAATTAGTTAATGTGACATTGGATATTTTTTAGAAGGGATAAACAGACCAACACACAATGAGCCCTGGTTGAGTGACTGTGTCTCACTGATGACTACAAACAAAGCAAAGCCACCGACTTAAATAGGAAAATGGTAATGACATGCAAACACCACCTGTGCTGCATATACATGTACAGGGTTAAGGGATGCAATGAGACAAAGTCAGGGGGAACATTGTGGCCTTGGCTCCGTCTCTGGTAAGGTGAGAGTCTCTAGGAGAAAACAGCTCTGAGGAATGAGTGGGTGTGAAGAAGGGGCAAACCAGGGTGCCGCTGGGACATCTCAGTAGATCTCAACAAAAGAAACCTGAGCCCTCAGGCATGCAGCCAGAGGGACAAAAAACATCTTCATCTGGCAGCTCGTTCGCTCAGGCTATTCTTCTGTCAGTACTGCCAATGGCTATAAATGCTGAGAGGCACCGGAGAGCAAACTCTGAAATCACACAATGTGCCGTATGTCACTTGGGGCACGCAGAGATTGTGTGTGAGAGTTTATGCTTTGTGTATTTTGGGACAGCAAGGGCAGACAAGGTTGGTGCGGTTTGGGAGGGGGGCAGCAATAATGCCTCGCTGTGTTCTCTTGAGTTCCTTCACTTCAAAAAACTCAAACAACACATCAGCTTTATTGCAAGTTCAATTTAAGTCAAGTTTAACTGACAGCATTTGTTGCATAATGCTGATTAACACAATTTTTTTTTTTTACTTTGTCTCTTATATTAATTATTCAGTCGAGACTTCTGTATTATTTGATACAGTCAGCAGCCACACTAGATTTTTTATTGATACTGCAAATATTTAACAAATATTAAAAAAAAAACATAAAAAATATACAGTCTACTCCACTTTCCAGCAAAACACTGCAAATCTGAAGCTAATTCTGAAGTATACTTCTTGACTATGTTCAACTTCATCTCCACAGTGGATCTTCGAGTTATTTCAGCATTTTAGAACAACAAGCCGAAAACGTCCATCCATGCTCATTTTGAAAAGTGTTTTGTGTGCACGCCTGTTGCACGACCGTTCGGAGCTGGAGACCCCCTCGACTTGCGATTTGGAGAAGTTTGAGCGGAGCGTCAACTTTAAAGAGTTCCTTCAATCTACTGCTCTCTCGTCTGACAGCGTTCACTGGGCGGCTGTCAAACGGATCCTGCGGGCCGATGGCCTTTTTAAAGGCCGGCTGTGCCAGTTTTTTGCAATACCAGTGAGCATAGACCTCTGAGTGCACGGAGTTGCCTTCAGCCTGTCAGGGCCAGTCACGGCTCCCGTCCGAGGCAGGTGGGTTTTCGTCCGCTCTCGCGGGCCAAGCCGATTGTGCTGCCGGGCAGGCTGCCACCGCCTTGCATGCTATAGCAACGCTGCAGGTCTACCAGGCTAAGGCGTTGAAACAGCTGCACGAGAGCGGTTCCGATCAAGAGTTCTACGGACGACGAAGGTCGCCGCGCGTGCCCTTGGTCAGGTGATGTCCACAGTTGTGTTCCAGGAGTGACATCTGTGGCTGGATCTGGCGCAGTTGGCAGACGTTGACAAAGCACGCTTTCTCGACACTCCCATCTCCCAGGTCAGCCTATTCGGCGACACTGTCGAGGATTTAGCCCAGGAGTTCTCGACAGTCCAGCAGCAGACCGAGGCGATGTCACAC
>JAUCMR010017640.1:0-14744 GCA_032357425.1 Enteromius argenteus | reverse complement strand
TATGGAGGAGTGGGCCAAAATCCCTCCTGCAGTGTGTGCAAACCTGGTGAAGAACTACAGGAACCGTTTGACCTCTGAAATTGTTAACAAATGCTTCTGTATCAAATATTAAAAAAAATTTGACTTAAGTGATCAAATACTTTTTTGAGACAGTAATTCCCAAATAAATTGTTAAAAAATCATACAATGTGATTTCCGGATTTTTCTTTTTAGATTCTGTCTGTCACAGTGGAAGTGCACCTATGCTGAAAATTGTAGACCCCTCCATGATTTCTAAGCAAGAGAACTTGCAAAATCACAGGGTGATCAAATACTTATTGACCTCACTGTGTGTATATATATATGTATGAAATGTTATTTATGCCTGTGATGGAAAAGCTAAATTTTCAGCATCATTACTCCAGTCTTCGGTGTCACATGATTCTTTAGGATGATATAGGGCTTTAAAAAACGTTTATACTGTATGTGTATATATATATATATATATTTATCAATGTTGAAAACAGTTGTGCTTCTTAATATTTTTGTCACAACCATAATTTAATTTTTCTAGGATTGTTCTACACTGCAAAAAAAAGAAAAGAAAGAAAAGAAAAGAAAGAAAGAAATGTTGAGCAAACTTTAAAAAACTAGTTGAGAAAATTAAAAAAACTGCTAAATCTGGTTGCCTTCAAAGTTCTCTGAACTTTTGATTTTTTTACAGCACTGTAAAAAAAAATAAAAGTTGAAGGCAACCAGCTTCAGCAGATTTTTGAGTTTTCTCAACTTGTTGTTTTAAGTCTATACATCAAAGTTGAGAAAACTTAAAAATCTCCTAAAAAATAAGTTGAGAAAACTCAAAAAAGGAAGCTGGTTGCTTTAAAGTTTGTATGTGCACCAGATTTTAAGTCTTCTGAAGGAAAATATTCCAGTGTATGTACATTTTCATTTGTTTTGTACTAAATTTACATTGTTATTTACTAGAAAACTGCCTTTCAAATGAGCCAGCCAGATCAGAGTTAGCAAGAACTTAGTTGAACTCAAGCTCAGTTCATGAGTGAATCAACTAAACAGGTTTGTAAACCGCATCGACTGAGTAATTATAAAGATCTGACTATGAAACAGATTATTTGTTTCAGTGAACTATTACTTTAGTTCAAAACAACCTGTTTTTGCAGCTCAATAAATGTTCTGTGTGGACTGGAATAGGAGTTTAGACTGTGAAGTATCCCTGTTGTATTTATTATATACATAGCCTACTTATTAAGTACATCTATAATGAATCTTTTAATTATTTTACATTGTATGTCCCTTTAAGCATTTTTTTCAACATTCATACAGCATAGAAACAAATCCTAAAAATAAAAAATGCTGTATTCTGGCCCACACAAACTAAATGCCTATGATGCCTCTCTACATCAACATCACAGACAAAACTAAAAAAAGACACAGACACAGTCACAGACACTTACACTCATAGCATTACACTATAACCATCACAAAGCCTGGGAAAACTAGACGTGAAACGAAATGAGAACAAGTGATCCCTCCCCTTCAACAACACACACAGACACAGAGAAAATGAGCTCTGGACAGTAGAAATGACCGGTGGTGGGATGAATTATTAGCAGCTGCTGGGAGCAGTTTGGAAGGACATTAAATGTAGGTGGAGAAGCCATTTCTCTCCACCGCAGATGGGAGTTTAAGATCATATAATGGAATAAAGGAATTTATTGGGCTGGACTTGAGCGGAAAACAGAGGAGCGTGATATTTTTCCCTCTGGTGTGCTGCAGCCACATTAGAGCTTCTGTTTACCATCGAATCTCAGACTGCAGATGGAAGAACAGCCATAATCAGAGCAGCAGACATGGAGACAGTATCTCCACCTACAGTTATTGCCCTTTCCAACAAGCTGTTAATAATTCATCCTACCCGTCTATATACGTCTCCAGAGTCTCAAGACTTTTTTTGCTAAAGTTATTTGCATACTTAATGTACGTCTGGAATATAGTGCTATACAGCATCTTAAAATGGGATTGTACAGACATCCATGAGACATGAGTGGACAGACAGTGGAGGGTCAAGTGTGTGTGTGTGTGTGTGTGTGTGCAAAAAAAGAAAACAAAAGAACTTGCAAAATTCTCTTCAGTTTCAGACATTTTAGGAAGTATGCAAATATAGAAACAGATGTTTTGTCTATCCTTGAGTGCTGAATGTTATAAATATAAGGACTTGTGAATGTATGTTAGCCTTGTGTACCTGTCATCTTGCAAACTGACTTCCCAAGGTATTTGGATTTCTTTTTTTTTTTTTGCTTGTCTTGTGGATCCAAATAAAAAATAAAATGTGAGTGAGTGAGAGAGAGAGAGAGAGTGTACTTGCATTCCCTGTGTTATGGGGATCAAATGTCCCCACAATATATTAATACCAGTACATTTTGACCTTGTGGGGACATTTTTGGTCCCCATGAATTATATTATAATACAGAATTAAGTTTTTTAAAAGTGTAAAAAGGCAGAAAGTTTTGAGAGAGATTACAGTTTGAACAGTATAAAGACCATTACTCAAAACTTCATTATGAATGCTCACTCTGTCTGTGTGTGTGTGTATGTGTGTGTGTGTGTGTGTGTCAATCAATTAATCACTTTTATTTATATAGTGCTTTTAGCAATACAGATTGTAGTAAAGCACTGACATTATCAAATAGGAGAATAGAGTGATGGTAATGTATAATGACGAGATTAAACTATATATTTATTAAATGCAGAGACGGTCTCTGTAATCAAAACGACTATAATCACTAGAAATTAGGTGCCCCCAACTAAGCAAACCAGAGCCAACAGCGGCAGGGAACCAAAACCCCATCCGTGAGAGAATGGAGAGAGAAAAAACCTTGGGAGAAACCAGGCTTAGTTGGGTCCAGTTTTCCTCTGGCTGAACGCCCAGCACCTAATCTGACTTGACTTGACTTAATCTCCAGTTCAATTTTAAGCGCATGTCAGATTGTGCAAAGGACTTATAGTGTGTGTGTACATACCTGAGATGGGCTGATAGATGACTCTGTAACCCAAAGTGGGGAACTGAGGGCCATCCCAGCTGATGCGGAAACGATTATACCATTCATCAGACACTCTGAGGTTACCGGGTCCAGAAAGTGGCACTAACCAATCAGAAGAGGGATTATGATTAGTTTTTGTAATGTGTCAGCTGAACTTTATAAAAACTTAATTTGGTGATTTAAATTGCAAAAGATGCAGTAAAAAATAAATTAAATGTTAAATGTTCTTACAAATTAAAAAAATGTTTATCATTATAATATATTTTAAAATTGTAAATAATAAATTATTAGTCATTTCTTCCTGTTATGTTTTCAATGTCACATGATCCTTCAGAATTTATTCTAATGTTATGCATTTGTGTTCTAGAATTTGTTTTTGTTGTTTTCGTTATCAATGTAAAAAACATTTGTGCTGCTTAATATTTTGTGTGTCATTTTTTTCAGGATTCGTTGAAATCCAAAAGAATAACAATCATTTGAAATTTATGTTTTATTTTTTTTATGTCACTTTTGGTCAACTTACTGTATTTTAGCTGAATATACTGTATGCATTCATTTCTTTTAAGAACAATATTTTGTATTGCAAAACATTGATAAAGAAATTCAGTTTGTTTGTTTTTTTTCTCTCTGCAGGCTGTAGTTCTACCCCGAATCCCCAGCATTATCCTAAAAAAGTCTCTGTTTTCACATAATTAGCACTCCTCCGCAATGAATATCACCCCACTCATAATTAATTCAACCTCAACCTCAATCAGAAACAAGGGCAAAGGTTTTCCAAGACAACTAGCAGACACCTGATCTCAAGTTCAGTGTGAGGTGACATTAGCATCTCTAATCAGACACTGGGCTGTTATTTGAAGGTGATCACTGGGAGAAAGTTGTAGATAATCAATCCCATTAGAGAAAAACAGACGGGTTTGATCACTTCATTAGAGTAGGAACACCAGATTTATTATGCTTATTTATAGCTAAAATCAATATTATTTAACCTGCTAAAGAATGTGTTTCATTGACTGACCATTCAGCTTCAGTGATGATAAACTGCATCTCAGTGATGTTATAAGAGGATCTATTTTCAGCTCATAGCCACTATATCTGGTACATTCGTATCATCAAGACAAAATTAGCAAGAGCTGAACAATAATACTATGCAGATTTACAACCGAGAGTCAAAAGATGTCTCATAAGAAGAGGTATGGTTTTTTTCACTCACGATTAGATCAGAAGTGAATCTGCTTTAAGGTCAAATGAATTAACTTATTAAAATCACTAACTAACATGGAACTAAATGAGATCACGCTCCTGTTAATACAATGAATGGCATTGCATTTTCACTTGATTTAATAACACAAGATTAAAAATTCATTTATTACAACTTGGGAATTGAACCCAGGTCGTTCTGCATAACTAGACACTAAATATTTCTAATGCTGCATAAGAACATGCTAAACATTTAGTAAGTGTGAGTTGTTGACGTTTTTGATTTTTCATATTAGCTGAGTAGGGTTGTGTCTTAATGAAGTGTTAATTTTATGATTTAGAAAATGAAGCAAAAGGAGCCAGGACACAACTCAAATCCATATAATTACGCCAAAGTAGTATGTAATTAGCATAACTGTTTGTTTTGAAAGAAGAACATGTAATGTATTTCATTTATGAGAACTCCACACTCACGAGTTTTGCCGGTAGAGGCCTTGGACAGAGCTGTGGACTCTCCATCTGCATAAATAGGGGTCACTGTGATCTTGTACCTTGTGTCTGAGAGGAGAGGTTGCAGGATCACGCTTCTTCTGTTTCCCGAGACTAACACCTGGAGAAGAGCAGAATATTCAATAGCAGACAAAGCACGGTGTCGGTGTGTGTGCGTTTTGCTTTCTCTGTGAGGACCAAATGTCCTCGAGGTCTCTATGTGGAAGCCAGCTTCATAATAGAAGTAAATGATTTACAAACATAATACAGAAACGGTGAATGATTAGTATTATGGTTAGTATGCAATCATTTTATTTAGCTTCATTTAACAACAATCAAAGTTAATGGGATGACCCATCATCATTCAGTATAAAAACACGTGTTTGTGCATAAAGATCTGTAAAAAAATTTTTTTTTGTCCGTCACACAACAATGTTCAAAAGTTTTGGGTCAGTCTTTTTTTCTTTTTTTTTCAAATAAAGTAATATTTTTTTATTCAGCAAGGATGCACTAAACTGATGGAAAATAACAGTAAAACTTTTATAGGTTTGCAAAAGATTTATATTTTAAATAAATTCTGTTTTATCTATTCATCATAAACAAATGGTTTGTTTTCACAAAAAAAATATTATGCAGTATAATTGTTTTCAACACTGATAATAAATAAATGTTTCTTGAGCATATTAAATTGATTTCTGAAGGATCACGTGACACTAAAGACAGGAGTAATATTTGCTTAAGATTTAGTTTTGCCATCACAGAATAATTAAAATAAAAGTTTTATTCATATTTCACAACATACTATTTTACTGTTTTACTGTATTTTTAATGAAATAACTGCAGCATTGGTAAGCATAAGAAACTTCTTTCAAAAGCACTAAAATCATATGAAACCAAATTTTTGAACTGTAGTAAGAATAACAACTACTAATATGTGCATAAATATCTAAATCAGAAAAAAGTGCATTTGCCCCCTTTGGCAGGATTAATTTCTTGTAGGTGTTTATTAAAATTGTCTATCAGGCCCTTTTTGGTATAATATGAAATTCTTATAAATATGAGTTTCTCATTCTCAAATTCCCAAATCTGTAATTTCATTCATTTGTAAGTACTTCATGTATGTTTTTGGAGAGCAGAGGAAATGGTCAAATAGTCTGCCATATAGACTATATTTGCACAGCTCTTTTTAATGGTTGACTTTCTGAAGCATACTGAAGCATTACCTAAAGCATTATTGTACATACAGAGAATGATGGATTGTAAACAGTTAGGAAATGGCTTTAAATCTATTTTTCAGACACATATGCCACAACATCTTTTCTTCTGAGGCACTCGGGGAGCTCTGGTGCACCTTGTAATATTAAACACTTGATGTACAGTAGTGATAAATGTAAGCTTGTAATAACTTTTTCCACTAAAGCATTATTATAAAGGATTAAATTTTTCATGGGATGCACTTACATAGTGTGTAAGAGGAGGAGAACGATAACTGCTAGTGTAAGGAGTGATTGTCAAATATAAAGAAAATGCCAGTATAGCGAAACAATTCCAAATATTTGAGTGTTTGATCAGCTCTCATAAAAGCTATTCTGAGCGTAAGCCAAAAGACTAGAAATCTTTGTACTGAATTTTAGGGAGCTGGATGAAAATCAAGAAAGCCAGCACTCAGCTCGGTAGCCAGCATCCAATAACTGCAGTCGTTCACCACAGACACACCATTAATCACACACACACACACAATCATGGCAGTCCATTGCTTGTTGATAATGAAACGTTGGGTTGCATTATGTGGAGTGGCTTCCTGTGTGTGAGAGTACTATCAATGAACACACTACAAATAAGACAAATGGAAAAAGTCATTTTGGGAATGTTTCCCATGCAAAGATTAAGAAGTTACTGGAAAATTAAAGGTTACGAAATTTCCAACAGTTTAAGTGTATGTGTTGTACATCTTCAATTAAATCTTGAATTTTAAATTAGTGGATGTTTGTATGTTAAAAGTACTGATTTCTATATTTTCTGCCCAGCACAGGTATTAAATAAATGTATAACTCTGGAATCAAATCATTAGTTACCACAGCAGACTGCACAATATGTTCTGTTTATGCTGTGACATTTTTTATGTCTATAAGTGCACCTTTTTTTCCCCTTATTAATACACATAAAACTGAGTCATAAACTAAAAATACACTACTGTTCAAAAGTTTGTGGTTGGTAATATTTTATATTATTTCATATATTATTTTATATACTAAGTCTCTTCTGTTCACCAAGACTACTTTAATCAATTTCATCTTTACTGAATATAAATATTAACTCTTTTCTTCTTCTTTTTTTATAATATTTACCCCAAAATTTCCAGTGGTAGTATGTGCAGAAAATTGTTCAATTTAAGCTTCCTTTGATCAGTCAGGTGTGGGAGTCCATGGTCAAGAAGGTACAGTTTGACCCCCTGCTGTTTTAGACCCTCCTGTATTTGCTGTGCAGCGTCCTGCAAAGCACTCTCATTAGCGGAGCTGTCCACCAATCCGTGGTGCTGAAACCTGAATGCAGGAGATCGTTCCTCTTTTTAAACTTTGCTGGAACCTTTCCTCAAATGAGGCATGCTCTCCATTACTATCCTTCTCAGATGTTCCCTCACTACTTCTCACATATTGCTCAGTGACCTAAATGGCACTTGAAAAGATAATGGAATTTCCTTTTTCCCAGTCCCATCTCCTTTATCCATCTTCTTTACAGCGTGACCCCCAATGATTCTCCAGGAGAATTGCAACCCAGGAGAGGCCGGTATTCTGTACAATTAGGGGCGAAGACTCACCAGAGTTTGAATGAAACTTTACGCCACAAAAGATCTTAAACGCGCCAGAACAAAGTTGCATCAAAGTCAGGCAAATGGCAAAAAAACTTTGGATTCCCACATCAGAAGAACAGCCATGTTTTAATTCACTCCTGCAGTTCCTCGCCGTATGATTATGCACCACAGGAATCACTGCAGGATGTGACAAAGGGACTTCTATTGCATGCATTTAAAAAGGTCACTTTGAGCAAGACATGTCCTTGCAATAGATAACACAAGCAGCAGAGCTGCATCGTTCAACTCCACTTACCCGGAGGAATATGATAAGCCTGCAATATAATAGCACAGAGGTAATAAATTTTTCTGTTATATTTTTATAGCACAAGAGCAATATAGGTAGCTTTATGAAATAACAGCATCGCTGGGACACAAATAAGACAAGTGTATGTTGCCCTCTTTATGTACTCGGATTCGGAGCTAAACAGCTAAACCGTTGGAGAAGACAGGAAGATGATGATGACAAAAAGCGAGCGAGCTCCTATGTTGTTATATTAGCATTAGTTATGGATGTATGTTTGCTGTGGTTATGTTTACTCACTGTCTCTTCTGTGCGGTCTGCACTGACATATGTCACTTTGTACTCCTCCACATCTGAGTCCAGCACCTCCCAGTTCACTTGCATACTGAAGGGCGTCTCTTCGTCCACCCACAGGTTACTCACTCCAAGGTGAACAACTAGAGGATACAGATCAACTTAGACACAATAGATTCTGGGATATTGTCCATTCAATGTTCAAATAACAGTAGGATAAAGTCATATTTGTCTTACGTGCTGTAGTGGAGGGAAAAGTGGTGGGAACTTCTGTGGTCCAGCTCACTGAAATCAAAAACAAAACAAAGCATAACAAAAAATCAAAGCAAAGCAGAAAGGTACACAAAGCAAAACAAACACAAAACAAAGCACAAAAAATGTAAAAAGCAAAGCAAAAAGCAATTAAGAACAATAAAATAAATGACAAAAAAAGCAAAAGCAAAAAAACAAAAAAGAACAAAAAACAAATTGATAACAAATGACAAAAAAGCAAAGCAGAGCAAAAAAAGAACAAAACAAAACCAAAGCAAAGCACAAAACAAAAAACAAAGCAAAGAAATAAAAGCGAAAACACACCCAGAGCAAAGCAAAATAAAAATAACCAAGAACAACAAAAAACAAATCAATAACAAATGAAACAAACAAACAAACAAACAAGAAAAGTAATTTAAAAAACAAAAACAAACAAAAAAAACAAATCAATTAGTCAGTTTGCAATAATGTAAATTATCTGGTGTTAAATCTTTAAACAATATTATTTTATATCTTACATGTATTCTCAAGCACAACCACAGGGCTGCTCTCCGTTTCATCTTTATAGATGGCTGACAGTGACACCTTATACTGCGTAAAAGGACTCAGGTCTTGAATCACATATGAGTCCACAGCTCCATTCAGCATCATCTATACAACACACAAACATAAAAGCACCAAGTTACAGTATAAACTAGTGATATAACAACATTTGAACAGTGCTGGGAGTAGGTAGGGCTGGTTTAACCTCCTGTTTGGCAATCATCAACATGTGGTTTGAGAGTTAATTAAAATCAGATATTCTGGAATGCATGGCACAACACTGCTTTTTTGAATACCCAATACACTTTAGATTATGTTACAGACCAGACTTGACAGCCAAAAAAGATACTTTACAGTCAATTATAAAGATATATCTCTAAGTGTCAAAGGGTGATGATAAAGAAAATGGACTGTCCAATTCTGGAGCAAGGCCACATCTATGACAACGACAGATGGCAATTAGCAACGGAGAGGGAATATAGTTGTGCAGAACATAAGCAGCATTTTTGCAACTTGGTCTCATAAAAATATGTACCTCTGTGGACTAAAACATGATTATGACTATGCTCTACACCATATTCTACCCTAGACCTACCTAATAGTGTTAACAAATGCAAAACTGATATAAAAACACATTTGCTAATGCAAACATGTCATTTTAACTTCCACTTACACAGATTTGAATTGTTTTGTCGAACCGTAGTTACACGGGACTCATCTCTGTACTCCGTGAGCTTTGAAAACTCATAGATATGAAGCTGGATATGTGTGATGCTAATGTCCAAAAACATCAGTTTTCAAATATCCCAGCATATTAATATTGTTTTGAAGTCATAACATTATTAATCAAAACTCTATGTTTGTGTGAAAAGCAATAAAAGGTGTCAGAGTTTTACTGCCTCTAGTGTTTATTTCTTTTGGAAACTGCAGTGATATGTACTTGTTGGTACATATTTCGTGTCTCACTAAAAAGTGCACCAAGGTCATTTATGCCATGAGACCAGGTACATTGTTTTGTACATTTTTTTTTAGCAAAAGTGAGAGTGGGTGCAACAGTATACAGGCAAAACATCATGTTTTGTCTGGTATAAATGTTGGTGGCTGCTCAACGAAGCACCTACGCCATGCCAACAACAAGAACATGCATTAAAAAGCAAGCCTGCTATCAGGAGAGCATTGGATCTCAGTCAGCTCTGGGCCGTCCCAGCAAACCCCTCTGTGTGAATATGTGTTTCTGGGCTGACTCCTCTGCTTTGGGACCTGAAGCTTCAGCCACATTCCAGTCTGCCTCACAGCATTTTATTATTTTCTGCTCTGGTGGCTCTTGGTAAACATATCGACCTGCGGTGCTATCTATAAAAAACAGCTGCACTGACTCCTGGCCAGTAATGAAAACTTTCTCCGTCACACACACTCACCCACGCTGGTGTCTGTGGTCACGCGTGGCAGTGATAGCGGTGTCGGGACGTGTTCAGTATGCTGCTGGTTGTTTTGGTGTTTGCGAGTGCCGGTGACTGGCCATTTCTAATAGTGAATTACAGTTGGCCCCAGGCTCCGGGTCAGGAGAAAGTATTGATTGACTTATAAATCATTTTCATGGACCTCATAAAATTCATATTTCACTTTCTCTTTTTCAACATATAAAGTTTGTTGGATTTAACATCTAGCAATGGATGTTTAAAACAACAAGCATGTCGCAATGGAGAAACATTGTAGAAAAGTCAAAGAGAAAGCAGAAATGAAAGGGTTCAGGGTTTGGCTGGTGAGCATGTGTCTCTGCTGGAAGATGGCATGACTCCACCATCCTACTGCCAAAAAAACCTCTGTCTCCACTGACAGACAATATTCTTTTGCAAGCCACATCAAAAATATTTGATATTATAGTCATTTTTTGCCAGTGTCCAACTGATTTATATATGCATTTAATTTTTATAAGCATAAAACAAGGGTGCACACAAGTGGTATGCAGGAGCATTTGCACGACAAAAAATGTGCTGTGCAAATAAGTTCAAACGTTCATTTGCATACTATCATGGTTGATAGCCACTAATGCACAATTACCATTGTAGATCGACTATACTATAACTATACTAATTATAATACTTTAAAAGATTTCTGCTGTTCAGCGCTAAACTGGAGCATACTTCCAGGCAAAATAAAAGCTTTCTTTTATTATTATTATTATTATTATTTTTATTTTTATTTTTTAAATATATTTTAAAATGTAATGTATGCCTGTGAAGGGAAACAAAAAAAACAATCTGAGCAATTGAGCAACAATGTATTATTATTATTATTATAAATTGTTATTATTGTATATATTTTTATTATTTTTTTATAAATATTATTTTTATTCATGCTGAGAACAGAAACGTTCAGGATGTTATGGTATGTTATAAATTACAGAAATTATAGAAACCAACATAACCACCTTCTAGCTGTAACATCACTAATCATTGTACTTGTAATTGACTGACCTCCATCTCTTGTCCTCCTTCAGTGGGTGACCAGGCCATCTTATAAAGCACCACATCTCTGGCAGGATGTGACCAGCTGACCTGAAAACTCTCTGAGGTCACCTCTGATGTCATCAGTCTGAATGGGGCTGGCACAAGCTCTGAATGAGACAGAATCAAACACAGTCAAGCAAGTTCCTTTGCTAAAGTACAATTAGTTTTTTTTTCACAATTTATGTTCTAAATAGTTTTCATACAAACTAAAACAGTAGTTAACGGCAAATAATAATAATAATAATTTCAGTTTTTAATCTTGTGTTCCAGTAAAATATGTAAACAGCCTTGCAACAAGATAGATACACAGGAAAATTTGGATTCTCCTTTGTGTTCCACGGATAAAAGTCATAAGTCATGTCAAGTAAATGATGACATAATTTTTAGGTGAACTAATCTTTTAATTTCCATTTGGTGAATGAATTCCTGAACATTCTCATTTCCACAGAGCGACCGGCTTTTACCATAACAATCACTTTTAAATTCAAATGTATTCCCTTGAAATTTCTCCATGTAACCTGATTACTACAACGACAATGTCAGGACACCCACAGAACAATGAAACTCAGGAAACGAAGGCCCAGATCTATTATAGATTCCAGCAGCCAATAAATGATTACCGAGTGTAACAGCCTGCCTAGAAAGTGATGCTTTGTCCAGGACAGAGAAAGCATCCCTTCACTCTTTCCAGCTGGACTAAATTGCAGACTCTGTGTGTGCCGAATATTGTAAATTCTGCTGGAGGAGGAAAATACAACAAAATATGCACATACATGTACATGTTAAATCAGCACTCCTGCAAGTAGATGAGATTTGTTTTTGCCGTGCTCATGATAATGAATACCAATGGGCCCTGTCTCTTTTGGGCTTGGAAAAATAATTTGCATAAATCCACACCAACTGCCCAGCATATGCAGCCAAAAAACTGAATTACTGAATTCACCCATTTAAAGGGGTCATATTATGCGATTTAAAATTTTCTTTTCTCTTTAGAGTGTTACTGTACAAGCTCTTAGCGCATAAAGAAGATCTGTAAAGTTTCAAAGATCAAAGTCTCAAAACCAAAGATATATTCTTTCTAAAAGTTATGACTTGTCCACACTACCCTAAAATGGGTTGTTTAAACACGCCGACAGAACAATGGCAGCACAAAGTGGGGGCGTGTGTTTCATGACAGAGTCAAAATGTTTACACAAAGAAAGGCGGCGGAGCTATTGCTGGACGTGCTGTGTGTCGTTGTGAAAGTGAAACTACATTTGTGCTTCCAAAAGAGGACACAACTAGAACTCAGTGGTTAAGTTGTATTCACAACACTGTTCCAGAACCTTTCATCCCAAATATAGGAGTGTGCTCAGCGCATTTACAGAGGACTATTTCCTGAACCTAGGAGTAGTATATGCTGGCTTTGCACAGAGACTATGGGGCAATTATAACAGTCTGGCGCTTCTGACTCACAACCTTTAAGTAAGTTTTGAGTGAAGGGTAGTGCTTGTTGTTTGTCGTTTCTCCCATTACGAATGCAGACATTGTGTTATGTTTACAAGGCGCGATGCAACGATAATCAGTAATTAGGTCTCCACTGGATGCAACAAATGCCTCGTTTGTAATGTGTTTTATTGTTTTTCTTGTCATAGTGCCAGGACACAGCATCATGTTATGATAAGGGGAGTAACATTTCCACCAAACCCTTGAGGTATTCGGCCAATCACAACACACTGGATAGCTGGCCAATCAGAGCATACCTTGCTTTTTTAGAATGATGAGCTTTGTACAAATCGACCTGTTTCAGGAGGCGGGGCTTAGAGGAGAAACAATAATGTACAGTATGTGGAAAATAATGTGTTTTTTGAAACTTAAACCATAAACAACTGCATTACACCAAATAATGTTCTTTTAAGCAACACCATATGACCCTTTAAACATTTTTAAGCAGTTCATTGGCAGGTATCAAACAGTCTTACTTGTATTGAATCCGCCACTGAGCGCCTCTGATTGGCCAGCATCGTAGAGAGCGAAAACTGCAACGGTGTACTCTGTTAAGGGTGACAGGTTGTTCAGGTACACATTGGTGACTGGACCTAAATCCACCTGGACAGAAAAAAATAAAATAATGACACAACAAATTCTGCACATATAATGCAGGTTACTTATTCTTAAAGTATTTTTTTATGTGTTTAGTAACAATGTAATCAATATAGTGATACTGCTATAGTTAAACTGTCTTTATATTATCACTGTACATCTTCCGGGCAAAATGTGTAGGTTTTAAATATAAAACTTCTTATTTTAAAATAAAAAGTATTTAATGTTGTGTTTTGGACCATTATGCTTCGGCACAGTGCTTGTCAAACGAACTAAACTGAAAGCACAAATCTGTTTTGGCTGCGCATTTCGAAAAGAAATCCTGCATTTCGCTCAGGTTATCCGCGCCTCAGAATGACTCTGTTCACAATGAATAAATGCAGTTAGCTTCTTTTATTCCATGTGCTGTGAGTTTAGCGCACATTTGGAAACGCACCAGCCAACACTTAAGCTTAATTTCCATAGCAGATGATTACAGCATTTCACTAGATTTGTAGTGAGACACCTTTTTGTAAGTTTTCCTTCAAAATAAAAGTTCTACAGCTTTTTTTGTCAAAATAAAAGCTTAAAAGTGCGGTATGAATTGCTGACAGTTAGCGGTTTAAATGCAGTCCAAATTCAAAATATCTCTAAGAAGTATTGTAATTGTAGTGTAATGTAGTGCAAAGCAAAATTAATATACCGATGAATTATTAATTTTGATTTATTTTACAGTGCAATTGTTTTACAATATAGGGCTATTACGGTCAT
The DNA here is from genome assembly GCA_032357425.1 of Enteromius argenteus. Lineage (NCBI taxonomy): Eukaryota > Metazoa > Chordata > Actinopteri > Cypriniformes > Cyprinidae > Enteromius > Enteromius argenteus. The sequence continues at coordinate 491 of JAUCMR010017640.1, read as the reverse complement.
TGTGATTATTATAATCTAAATTGTTTAGCTTCCTAAAACACTAGTGTGGATGTAATTTAGACTGAGACAGTATATCACAAATAAAAACCAATTCACTGACTTTTTTTCCTGACTTATTGTTTTAAGCTAAGAACATGGGTTGGGACTCTTTAATTTTGATGTCAGTGTGTATTAGATAGAAGAATTTAACTTTAAAACATAAAAAACTTTCATTTTTTTTATTCTTCATATTTTTATTTAAATATTTTTATTTTTATATGAATATCATATTGTGGACTTCATATAGCAATATTATCATATCATGAGATTTTGTTACTGTTGCATCTCTATTTTATATATACTATGCATCTTATTAACTGAGTGTGAGAGTGAATGAGAGCATGTTCAACAGAGAAATGAGAGCTTGTCATGTATTGTAGGTTGTGCTGTAATGATCACCTGACTGGTCTGGACACCATCTGTCTTCATATACACCACACGGTAGCCCTTAA
>JAUCMR010017611.1:0-14746 GCA_032357425.1 Enteromius argenteus | reverse complement strand
GCGAGATCCCATATGTAACGTCTCCGTTCCCTCCTTCAGGGAACGTGGGTTACGTTCGTAACCTAGACGTTTTCTGCTCCTTCAATTATTCTCTGAGAAAAAGACTACACTGATTTCAGAAGAGACTTGAATAATGTCTTAATGTTGAAAACTTTTCAAATTAGCACCAAACTACTGAATGCACTATTAGGAAATAAATTGTTTTTGTGAACCATCTGAATGATGTACACTTACATGAAGACTGCTCTCTATTAGTTTTTTATAAAAAAGTATTTTAATTATAAAGGGTGCAGGTCATCCCCTCAATTTAGTCTGCTATGTTTAAATGACGTGACTCACAATGAGAATACTCATGCTCATAGGCTGCTGTCTCTCTAGATATGCTTAGAGTGCAGTGTTGGTAATGCAAAGATCAAAAATTAGATTATGAAGCACACATATTATTGTACTTTTCCAGCAGAGACAATGAGAGAATCTGCACCTGTACTGGCAAAGAAACCAGAAGAGAAAAAGACATGCAATAAGCGCGAACATTCGTACAATACATTGAAAAGATTTGGTGATGAAGAAAATCCTGAGCAGTGATGCTTTTGGACAACATGCTGGTATTAGTGAAATTCAAAAAAATTCAATAGATGATCATGCTGATCCACATTGATAGATGGCAGTACTGCATCTAACAACACTTTGGTATTGGTAAAGAACAATTCATATTGCATTTGCAACTCTCAGTAAAGTACCTGTTGTATTTTAATTTCAGAATTCCAAACAAATATAAGAAATCAAAAATAAATAATATTATATAATTCTGGACAGAATAAAGAGGTTATTGCCTAATAGTTTATTGTACTACACAAACATTTCTAAGTAGTTACTAATTTGCTGAAATATTGTAAAATAAATAATTAAACAAATATTTACATAGCAAAGTGCCATGTAATCCCAGGAAAAGTGCATTTACTCATATTTGTTTATCATTGGAAGCAATGAATCAGACACTCAAAAGTTGAAAGTTTACAAAAAATGACCAACCCTATTCATTTATTTATGTATTAGTAAGCGGTGACTTCATATTAATTCACGCAATGTAATTCATACATAAACATATGATTTGTAGTGAAGTGGGGAGGAAGCAGATTGTAAGACAAAGTGCAAATGAGATTGAACAAATTCATATGAATCAGCCACCAATTTGCCAAAGTTTAAAGTAGCTATGACTTGCCATAAAATTATGTTGCAATGGCACATGCTGAATATCATTGTGTGCTAATATGCACAAATCATATATTTGATCACATTTCACATTCAATGGAAGAATGCAGACATTGCAAAACCAGAGCTGCCAAAAGCTCTTTAGATAAACAAGCAACCTGATCTAAGAAAACAAGCCCAAAATAAGCAACTTGCCTCATTAGGCTAAATAAGGGGGCAGGGAAATATATATGAGCCTGCAGTAAGATTTTTTGCTCTGTGGCTAATCTCTCAGACAGACAGACGCTGTCACCTCAGTGTTCAGGATTACTCTGTCGCCACAGTTGCTCAGGCCATCAGTGGAGAAAACAGGCCTGTGCAAGAGTGACATTTAGATCCAGGTTTTCTCCTCTGCTTTCTCTCCTCCTGGCCGTGATGCTGACATTTAATTAGGAGTAGAATGAAGACAGTACTCCAGATTGAGCTTGTACTGACTCTGACCTTTTCAGCCCCTTTGCTCTGATCTGTCATTATAATACCAGGCCACAGAAAAACACTCTCATGATAAGAATACCAAATCGCTCGCCTTACTGCTGGGAGCAGCTCAATTTAACACCGAAACATTAAATCTGCATCCATCGAGTGTCTTTCTCCATACACTCAATCATTCAATGCATATCGCTCACTTTGACTCGTTTTTGTCCATCTGTAACTTTAGGTCTCTTTAGGTGTCAAACACATAAATGTTGAATATTTTCTAACAAACACATTAGTCTGCCTTCTTCGGTTTCTAACATCATTAAACATAAGCAAAGGAGTTTTAAAGGACTTTCTTGTCTTCTACATTCATATGGGTTTGAATGGAAGTCAGTGGAACCAAAAGTGCCTTTATTAATATCTGAAAACCTATGTTCGCAAAATCAAAGCTACAGTGCAACGAACATGCAGTAAACAAACATAATACAGGATATTACATCATAAAGACACCCCTGAAGACCCCTAATGATGGTATGTCATAAGTTAGTAAGTCTCATAAAATATAAGAAATACCAGATTATTACATTTTATTTTGAGACAACATTTAATTTTAAAAGTAATGTAATTCAAATTTTATAAAACAATAAAACAATGACTGCTATTAAGCAGGTATCCCCTCTGTCGGTCACAAAGAAACAGGGATACACTTTAGAGGAATAAGGCCACAGTGGCTTTTTTCTTACCCATATTTAGTAGTGTTTTTTAGGCACCATGCAGTTGCTTGGGGCCCTGCAGTCCAAGGAGGCCTCCACAGAAGAGGTCCTGCATGCGCCACCAGAAAAAAAGTCACTTCACCAGAAGATCCGGTTTTATTTTAAGTAAAAATGACAAACTTTTTATTTTTTGAATATAATAATAGACTGATTAAAAATATTTAAATTATTGTTTTACAGAAAAATACTTAATCCTTATTTTTTTTCATGTTTTATTCAATGTACTTGACATTTCTTTGTAATTAAATGTGCTGTAAGCGATTTATGGAAGACACACCCCTACTCAAAAGTATTACACCCCTGTCTTGATGCCTCCAGCCCCAAATTCACATACACAACACCAGCAACGATAAGAGTCAGTTCTCCCAAAAATCTAAATTCTGTCATTAATTACTCACCCTTACATGCCCCTAACTGCTGATTGGCTACAAGCTTATAAGTGTGTTTTGGTGTGGAGTCTGATCCACTTTTCAGCAGGGTTTTATTTTTTATTATTTTGCTGTTGTTGTTGCTTTAATTATTACATTTCTGAGTGAAAACTGTTTCAATTGTTTTTTATTGCATGAATGGATGAATAACATCTATAAGATGTTTTATTTAATAGATGAACTTCCATTTCATATTGACTTTAAGCTAAGATAAGAGAACGGTTTTTAAACATTTATATATTTATATATATATATTTTTTAGGGAGGTCCAAATATCAAAGAATCTCCTTCTCCCAGGTCATTAATTTTGACCAGATTAATTGTGATTTGATCAGAGAAGAGGTCGACGGTTCTGATTTTCAAATAAAAAAATGCACTATTGAAATGATGGTGCTTTGCTGACTTACACACCATTACATCATCTATTTTCATCATTTGCTTCAACAGGCCAGAATGACAAGCAGTCGAGGTGAGTTGGGTTATACTGAGAATATCGTCTGCAAACAAAAGAAAGACTCAACTGAGCTTTGAGCTTAAGAAAAACACAAATGCTTGAGATCTTTCATCCCTTTTTGTTCAGCTGTGCCAAGGAGCACAACCCAGCCTCAGAAGACTGTTTCTGCAGTCAGAGAAAGACGTTCACTCAACATCTCGAAATAGCTGCTCCACACCCTAGGTTGCCCATCAGTCTTTAGAAATGTGACCCCAATACCAAGGACCAGGGAGACTCGACATAGTCTTGGCAGCCAAAAGTGCCCAGATGTCCCAGCGATATTGGGCAAGCATCCAAGCTGTCTGAGTGGCCCCAAATACTTCATGCCACCAGATAGAAAGGGGGGGCTGAAAGAAAACAACTCCAAAATGGCAGCCAGAGCAAAGCAGGGAGAGTATAAGGGGACATGAACAGCTTGCAGGCAGAAGGTCAGCCACCCAGAGTTCAGAGAATAGAGAGCGGCTCAGAAAGGTGTACATACGCTGACAGTGACTGGCTTTGACAGTCAGACATGGGGAAGAGGTCCAAAAGCTAGTGACAGAGGAGAGTTCCTGTGCGAGTGAAGTCGAGAGCCAGAGACACTGCACATATGGTGAAGGGTGTCATAGTTCCTGTCTTTAGCTCTCAGAGGAGGCCATATGCCCCCACAGCAGGCCTGGACACCAACGGACCGCCATTATCTGCATAATTTAACAAGATAGGCCCAGGACCGGAGAACATGGTAAATGAGGCATGTGTTCCTGGACAACTGAAAACGTGTGATTGAGAGGGCAATAATGGCCCTGGCACCACACAGCAGAAACTTCTGCAATGTTGGAAACGTCTTCATGTTTTGGACATCAAAACAGTCCCTTTGCTAATTTTTAGTTGCCTGAAACCAGCTGCAAATGGTCCTGTGGCGTGACAAATGTATCTTTAAAGGTACAAGAACAGTCTCTTAATTTTTAAGCTCATAAAACTGCAGTTATAATCATTATAATAGAAAATCTGTCAACAAAACGCTGAGCTGAAACACTATTAAGCTACTTTAACAGCTTGTTTACAGCGGTTAAGACTCGCATATGCCAACATCAACACAAAAATGTAAACCTTATGCTTATTAACTTAATAAAATGGTTCTATTATGTGAAACGTGTCACATTGCAGAACCTAATGAATGTACTTGGAAGTAGTTCCACAAAAATATGAATTGATACTAGGAGGTAAAATTATGTTTAAAAAAAATTATTAGCAGCATTTTCATGATCTTTTGAGAGATTGCAATAATTGGTCATTTTTTTCTTTCATGATCAGTAATCCTGAGAGAAATGTCTGATATATATATTGTTATATACGTCTATTTTTTATTTTTATTTTATTTGCATCTGTTCTTATTTACTGTGACTATTATTATTGTGACTATATAGTGATTAATATTAATATTAATAATAAGTTGTTAGGTGCGTTTGCATTGGAAGCTACAGAAAACTTTAACTTGTTTTTTCTCAAAAATTACTTTGCTGACTCCAATTAGCTCCAATTAATGTAAAAAAAAAATTATAATAAAATATATATTTTTAATTTGCTCATTGTGACTCATTTTGCTAGCACAGGTCACAATTATTCAATTACAAAATAATTAAATACTATTTCTATTCACACTGTTCCTTACAGCTCACAATCACCACAGGATTTACACATTTAAAAATTAAAGCAAACACTGAATTAAATGCCATTACTATGAAAATTGTCACTTTGAAAATTAGTGTTCTTACATATCAACCATGCACCAGAGACTATATTGTAGTCTGATACTGATTTCAAATTAAATTATGAAAACAGCTACTTTTAGATTACTGTTGAACTCATTTATCACAATGATTTAAATGAATTTTGTACCACATTGATATAACAATACAAAAAAGGTTCGTAAAGGAACTGCAGAGGGTTTGTGAGTTTAATGAAAAGCAAATAGTTAATTAAATTATACAAATGTCAAATTAAAATAAATAATTTTAAAATAACTCCAATCAAAATAAGACCCTTTAGAAAGGCTACTTTATAAAGAAACATTTTAAAGATGAAAAATATCAATTTGGGAGAATAAATCAATAATAAATAATTTATTGCTATTGTGTGACTGTACGTAATAATGAAAAAAGAACTGTAGTCTGATTATGAGTGTTTTACAAAGTAATTTAAACTACAAGTATTTAAGTTTTGGAATCTGATTACGTGATTCAAATGAATTAGTTGCTACTCAATTCTGTCAACTTGAATATCATTGAAATTTGATAGCAAGATATTAGTGGTTATTTTATTTATACCATGGTACATGTCCAAATAAAAATACAGCAACACTTTTTTGTAAGAATATCTGCAAAATCTAGATGTATCTAGAAGCCTGTGCAATAAAACTCTGCTTATGTAATTTGTGTTGATGAACTAGACACCTAAGAAATTACACACAAATCTGAGAAAAGCATCGAAGAGCACTTTAAGACACACACACAAAAAACAAGAGTGCAAACATCTTTTTTCACCCTAAATCTCCATCATCCGTATTTGTATAACTAGCTCGTTTCACAAATAAGCTACACTTTAGAACCCAACGTGTACAGAAATACAGGCACAAATATCGATTGAAATTTAACGCAAAAAAAAACAAAAAAACATTTTTATTATCAAGAATATAATATTTGGTTTCCTACATATTACACATGACCTTGTTAGTCTGTGTTAGGATTTATAATTAATAACCATTTTTAGGTAATAACCATTTGTTGGAAAAATATTAAAATTGTATTTTTTATTTTACATTCATGTCCTATTTTGCACCGTATTTATGAAAAGTTCTCCATCATCCTCTTTCATTAATTGTTTTCCATCACACTTGCTCTCTCTGTTCAACCTCAAACTTCCCTGCTCTCACTCTCTTTCTCTTCCTCCGCACATCCAAAATCATGGCACAAGATCTGACAAAAAGCAACACCCTCATCATTAAGTTTATCAAAAAGCAGAGAGTTGCTGCTGTACTCGCTCTCTGGTGGGTTGATTCTCTGTGCAAAAGTTCCTCTCCCGCAACTCACTCAAGCAAAGGAAGGAATTAAAATGGCAGGGGAAAAATATTCCCAACTCTGTGCTGGAGACGGCCTTTTTCTGGTGTATGTGAAAACACAAATTGCACCCCTTCTAGTGTAAATATACACACTCATTAAGAGAAGAGGGGGAACATAAAAAAGTTATGTGGTGGTGAGGGAACAGCAGAGAGACGTCAACCCTCAGACTAATGAAAGCGAATGAGAAAAAAAAAACGATATACAATATACGGCTTTGCAAAGCTATGTAAAGTCTTTTGGGGGTTTGTATGAAAGAGAGCTCAGATGGTGTTTTATGAGCTTGTTGGAATGGCACTAATACAAACAGCAGAAGTATGTTGAAGAGTATCCTGATTTGTCAGATGGGAATTTTTTGATTCTGCTCAAATGCCTGTCCAACGAATCCCATCCTCCTCCTAAAGTCTTCCATGAAAGCTGTGTGCATGAAACTAAATGCCAAAATGTGAGACTTTGGGGTTATAAAAGGTGTAAAATGGTACTAAGTAGCTGTGAAAATATTAAGTTTCAATAGCCGGAAGGAGCAAAAAAAACATTTTATTCAGATTGAAGATATAGTTAAAAAGCAACGGCACATTAAAAAATGGATCTCGTTTACTTTCTTAACACACGCTGATATAATATTCGAGAGAAAATGCTTTATGATCATTGAATACACTTCAACAGGAGGAAATACTCACACTGAAGTAAAATGGGTTTGTAAACATTGTTTTATGCTTTCTTTAAAGCTACTTGTCTTGAATAGGGATTGTTACTTTAATGTTGAGTTAAACTAGAGCTGAACATTTAGGAAGAATAAAGTATGAATGAACATGCTGTTCACACAATTGTTTTCTGTAATCACTGATTATAATTAGGTTGTGCACAATTCAGGAATATATTTGAGAGCAATTCCGAAATTTAAATTTTACAACAAGATAATGAAAATTAAATCAAATTCAAAGAAATTCCCACAATAAGCATCATTGTCATTTCAAAGCTGTTGGAAAGATTATAAAATATTTCATGTTTAAAGGTTTTATGAGCTTTATGAACAATCACTTTCGCGTTTACAAGAACACTTCATTTCTAAAGGTTTTAAAAAGAAGACATTGATCCACAAAAACAATTAGAGACCATGTAAAGTCAATTTTGAGAATTGTTTGTAAACCAATTATAAATGTTAGAAATGCATTGCTAAAACATGTGACAAAGACTGTGAACTGTATAAATACTGGGTGTGGTTTCAGTGCCACGAGCGGACATGCCCCCAGCACCAGAGCAGAGAGGATGGCTTATTTTCTTCAAGATTTTGATACCTTATTTACCTTGCTCTTTTTTTTAGTATTCAAATTTGGCTGGGTGGTTAATAACACATTTCTCTGTGGTGTGAGCAACTCAGAACATACATTTAATATTCACTTTACACTGACTTTAAAAATGCTGTATTATGCATGCCAGTAGTTGGCGATGTCACTTTGTAAAGAAACAAATACCCAAAGACTGAGTGAGTAATATGTATGCGCATAACGTCAAATTCACGCTTTTGTAGTTTACACAAAGACGATAATTGTACATATTTTGCCCAATCCTGAAATATAGACACAATTAATTGTTACTTGGTTACTTAATTCAATTAGAATGGATCGATAATCAGTTCTATTTAAATACAAAGGCCATCCTTCACCAAACCCAACAGCAGAGCTGCTAAACTGACCTTGACTGAGATCAGACCAATGACATATTTTCACTTCCAACAAGAGAGATAGCGCTTTGGGACCTGAGGACACGTTTAAATTGCTCTGGGTGTCATTATTTTCAAGAACACAGAAAGAAAAAACAAGTTTTACTCTTCTTTCCTTTTCTCTAAAATACTCTCTCTCTCTCTCTCTCTCTCTCAGTCTTCTTTACCCAGTGACCCTCAGTGGTTCAGTCAACCCTGAGCTGTAGCAAAGGGCAAGCTCAGAGGAGGGGCACACATTAAAGATTCATAGCCCGCCTGCACATATCTGTCACATATTAATGCGCGCAAAATGCACAACGCCTGCAAGAGGATTGAAGCTCTGTCCCCACAGGTGGGAGCTACTGACAGAAATCAATGGAGTTGCTTGTCCATATCTTGCCCTGGATACACAGAGGAGAAGACAGGAATAGGGAAAGACAGAGAGAGATAACCAGTAATGAACAAATCTGAGTAAGCATATTCCTACAGTTAAGGTTTAGTCTTCACACAAAGGGGCTAAAAGGCAGTCTGGCCTGGGGCCAAACCCAGGAGACCCAGCCAGAAACACTCCCCCTTCTTTCTGCCCGTGCTCTGATGGTCTCTGGGAGATGTGATTTGGGTAGTTTCACAGATCACACCCACATTGATTTTTGAAGACTGGATTGAAAGACTACAACCTCTAAGGGTGAATATAATATCCTTCATCATCTTTCCACGTGAAAAAAAAAATCCACCCAGCGGGGCCACTCCTAACCATGTCTGCAAATATACAAATTGTGCTGCTCCATAGAAATTAAAAACATGTCACGTTGAAATGTTTACAGAAATAAAGGATGACTATAAGGGACAAAGCTTGCCTTTTATGAACAGGAATGCATACAAACTGGATAAAGCCTATACTAATTACCTAAAAATAAGATATATATATATATATATATATATACACACATTATATATAAATATATACATATATATATTATATTAATACTTAATACTTTTATTAAGCAAGGATGCTAATAATTTTTTTTGAGCAACAAATCACAAATCAGAATAATAGAATGATTTCTAAAGAATCATGTGACACTGAAGACTGGATTAATTATGCTAAAAATTAATCTTAAAAGTTTTACTGTTCAAAAACTTTTGACTGATATCTATATATTCTGATGTGAAGAAAAGAGAAATTTAAAATGACATGCAGTTTTATTTGTCTACCTCTAAACAAGATTTTCAAAATAAAGGATATCAAATGATAATTAATTAGTTTGTTAATGAGAGCATAGCATGCAGAGAATATGGAGGCTGTATACAAAGAAGTTTTGTTTATATCGTAGGCTGTATTGAGTTATGATGACTGTACTAATGACAATTAAGCTATAATTTTTTATACATTACATTAACTTTGTATGGCAGAAGCAAAAAAAAAAACACCATTGTGCAAAAATGTATTATATGTATATGTGTATATATATATATATATATATATACATGCACTCCCATCCAAAAGTATTGGCACAGTAAGGCCAATTCCTTTATTTTACTATAGACTGAAAACATTTTGGTTTGACATCAAAAGATGAATATCAGACAAGAGATATATGTTTACATCTGGATCTGACACACAACTTAGATAGCCCCTTTGTTTGAAGATTTGGATTTCAGATTTGGGTTTTGCCTGGTCAAACTGCATTTATAGTTAAAAGGTGTAGCCAACATGAAAAGAAGAGAGTCTATGGGTGAAAAACAAGCAATTGAGAAGCTAAGCGAAGAAGGAAAATCAATCAGCGCCATTGCACACACATTGGCCATAGCCATTTCAACCATTTGCAATGTCCTGAAGAAGAAAGAAGCCACTGGTGTACTAAGTAACAGACATCGAACAGGAAAACAACTGCAGTTAATGACAGAAACATTATGAGAGCTGTCGGGAAAGACCCTAAAACAACTGGAAGTGAGATCAGCAACAACATCCAGAGAGCAGGAGTGAAGGTATCACAATCTACTGTTCGCAGAAGACTTCATGATCACAAGTACAGAGGCTACACCAGAAGATACAAACCACTTATTAGCAAGAAGAATAGGAAGCCCAGGCTGGAATTTGCCAAAAAGTACAGAGACGAGCCTCAAAAATTCTGGGACAAAGTTTTATGGACTGATGAGACAAAGATTAACCTTTACCAAAGTGACGGAAAGGCAAAAGTTTGGAGAAAGAAAGGATATACTCATGATCTCAAACATCAAGCTCATCTGTGAAACACAGTGGAGGTAATGTCATGGCTTTGGCTTGCATGGCTTCTTCTAACCCTAAACCTACCCTTAGTAGATGTAGTTGCAAATGAATGAGAATTAGTTGATGTGCAGTTGACATGTAGTTACAAAGTTACTTATAGTTAGTAGAAAGTCTAAAGTGGACTATTGAAATAAAGTGTAACCATAAATCGCACTGTCCAGATACTTTTAGAAGGGAGTGTATATTCAAAAAGAAAAGAAAAATATTTAATGACTGTTTTTACTATACTTTTAATTAAATAACTTTAGCCTTGATGAGCAAAAAAAAATGTAACAATAGTGTACTTCAAGAAAAACTACTGGCCCACCAATGTTGTAGTCTTCAACATACAAAACACAAGTGCAGTGAAAATCAATACTAATTAGATAATACAGTATGAAAGTGTGTTTGATATGCATTGATTATGTGATATATTTTGTTGGTTGCCAGTTTCTTTAGTCCCAGTTCATACCTACAAGATTGATCATGATTAGGCACAGTGACCACAGTTGACTGCTTGACTTCATCACAAAGGGTGTGTTAAATTGTCATTGACCGGCGAGTCCTGAGCAATAAATTCAGGTCTTCTCATTTCGTTTTCCTCTGACTGCAAGCCGAACAGAAACCAGGCCACGGGCTGTTAGTGTCACAAACAGTCACCCGTTCCAGCAGAGGACGGGGAGCTCAAGGGGTGATACTATAAGGGTGAGAGTGAGTCATGTGGCACGAGTGATAGAGAGCGTATTGAATGCGAGGCAGCGACTGGAGCCGTGGCAAGCAGGGATGTCGGGATGTGTAAGAGCGCAGGAGTGTGTGCATGTGAGTTAAAATGGCCTATGGGGATGATGAAACAGCTCAGACGTGTATTGTGCTTATGTGTGAGGGAGGATGGGCTCACTCGACTGCATAATTGAGTGGGATCTCAGCCAGCCCCTCAGTGCAACCGGTCCCTTTTAGCTCCATTTCACTTTCTGCTCTTCTTTGATATCTAAAACTCTGACTTCTGCTCTCAGAAGCCACATGCATGGAAAGCCCGAGTGGAGACAATTGACACCACACCATAAAGTGTTCACTGAAAGTCCTGTCTTTCAGTGTCAGAGGAATAGCTTGTCCTCATGCTACGCCAAACCCACATGATATACTCCAAGTTACTCAAAAGGAAAAATGCTGCACAAAAACATAATTGCATGTAGCTCATAATAACAGTGATATATTTTACTTCATCCGCATCTGATCTGAGTTTATGCTGCCTGCGGTGTGCATTTGGGAACACAACATGCACCGCCCATTGACCAGATTGGCAATAAAACTGCATTTATAAACCTGTTGCCAACAAGAGAGAGCTTCAAACTCCCCCTGTGGCTTTTCCAACAAATTAAAAGCTTAGGGGTTTACATAAATTTAATAGTGAAATTCTACAATTGTACTGTAAAATTAAACTATTTGTTATTATTATTTTTTGCATTTTATAATAGTAGCCCTATATACAAACAATAAATGCAAGCTTGTTTGTTTTTTACTATTTGTGGACATTGTACAATGTATAGTTATTTTATACTATTCCTCTGTATATTGTATTGCAGTTGGTTTATTTAAACTTGATATAATCACTTGATCAATGTGCAGCTAGCCTAAAGCTCACAAACTCACAGTCTCCAACAATTTCAAAAGTTTAAATCAACTGTAATGCATAGATAGATGGATGGATAGATAGATTTTATCTTTATTTATTTATTTATTTATTGTATGGCATTTTGTTGAAAACTTTATTTAACTTTTCTAAAACTTTCTATTCCTGGTCATTAAAAATTCATTTAAAAGTTACATTAAGTATTATCCTTCCCTCTAGTCAGTGACAGAATCTGTCCAGTGAAGTCATAAAAAAAAAAACCATTACCGAATACATCACTCTTACTGACATCTACTGACATACAGATTTTCCTTAGTTTACTGTCAATCAAATGAAGACCGAAAAATCTTCCTCTGAGCCACATCCATCCACTATAGCCTCTCTATGCACTCATAAACCATCATTGAAAATAATATACAAATTACCAATTTTGTCTGAATTTGCGCAATTTGATGTATCCAAAATTGTACAATTTGTATAAAACTTCAATGTGGTGTGATTATATCACAATTTAAAGTGCCCCTATCATGGGTTTAATTATTCTGGGTTTGAATAATTTTTGAATAAAAGTTTGAATTATTCCCGTTTTTTACACCGTAAAAAACACTTAAATTTTTGATTATGCTTTTATTTTCCCCTTACTTGCTCTACAACTCCCAAACGATTTGCTCAACGATTCATTTTCCCTTCCTTTGCGTGACGCTAATCTGTTGTGATTGGTCAATTTTGTCTCATTTTCATGTTTTCATGCCTGTAAGGCCTGATGAAGCAGCATTTGTGAGCACAGGGCTACTTTATGTACAGTGTTACTGAGGAAACAGCTATATGTAATACCCGGTAGCTGCACCTAGTGGCAAAGAATGAATTTGCAGTTTCATTCAGACAAACATTAAGACAACTTGATCTCATAAAAATAATACCTCCGTGCACTTTTTGTGCAACACATTTTTTACATGCCTTACTGTATGTTTCTTCGACATTTCAAAGAGAAATGTCCACTGAGTGGCACTACAACACAGGTTCAATACATTAACCCTGTCACATTTTTATTACTTTGGTATAATTACGTATTGAAGTGGTTCAGAACTGAAATATCTGTGGACTGTTGCTAAAAATGAATGCCCTATCATGTTGGAAATATGCCCTACACCAAATCCAACCCTAAATCTACCCAATAGTGTTAACAAATCCAAAACTGATAGAAAAACGCATTTATGCAACCATGCCTTTTTATCTTCCTTTTACTTAGATTTGAACTGTTTTGCTGAACCATAGTTACACAGGATTTAACCTGTAGGTCTTCACCTCTCAATTATATCTCTGTACATCGTGAGCTACCAAATACCGTCTATGAAAACCAGTATATATCAAGCTGTATATTTGTGATGCTAACATTTAAAAGCATCGGTTTTCAAATATCCCAGCATATAAAAACAGTTTTGAAGTCATAACATAACATTCTTCAAGTAATTGTGTGAAAATTACGCGTTATTAATTGAAACTTGTGTGAAAAGGAATAAAAGGTGACAATAACTTTATACACAGTGCACTTTCAGATTTAAAACTTTGTGGGATGTTTTCTCTTACAGTTGAGTTACACGCTGCATGAAAGGTAATTTTCAAAAATCCATAAAAGGGACACCTGATATTAATATTCAGAGTTTTTTTTTTAGTTTAGTTTTGTTTGTCAAGCAGAACATTTATTTTACGTAGTACTAAAGTTCAGAAACTTCAGTGGTACTGATATCGACTATTGGTGTTTTGTTATTGTGACAGTACTAGTTCACTGTCTAACCACAATTACAGCAATGGACACACACAAGTACCTGAACACACAATACTTTCACAAGTTTTGTGATCTTCTAATCAATCATTGCTGCGGTGGTCTCGAGTCTTGAGCTGTCGACCGACATGGTCTGCCTTCAGGGAGGGTGTGAAGCGAAACTGGTGTGACATAGTGATTGATGCTCCCAATCTGTCTTCATCACGCACAGTTCGACATGACTGTCACTCTGTGGTGGTCTCGCTCCCATTAGCTCTGGGTGCTGTGATGTGGACGGGGAGATGGGAGGATAGACGAGGAAAAAGACAAAAAAAGTGATGCAGAGAGGATGCTTAATGTGTCACTGAAACAAGTTGTCGGGGCAGGACCTACTGTAGCAAAGGATCTGTTTAAATAGTCAGCAGCCTTTAGTTTGCAACGAAGCCTGGCAGAACCATTGTTTACTACTTGCTATTGCTAGTTGGAGGCAGGTGGTTTATAATTTAGAAGGAGGAGACATTGTTATTCCAAAGAACGCTTTCATTTCGACAAACCTCCATCCAATCCCCCCCACCACCAAAAAAAACCATGCACCTGCAACATGAGTCATCAATAATTTTGTGTGTTTTCTTGGAAGAGATACACTGCATTTTAAAGAGCTATAGTCAAGATAATAGCTTATTTAGTCACCCTCATGTCATTCCAAAATCAGAAATGTAATATTTTAATGGTGATTTATTTATTTATTTATTCTGAATGTTTAGCTCACTTTTAAGTGAAGTTTAGGTTTTAAGTAAGTTTAAGTTAGGAGTTTTCAAAAGTTTAAAATAAATAAATATATATATATATATATATATATATATATATATATATACACACACAGTGTATATTTCAGAATCATTACTCGAGTCTTCATTGTCACATTA
>JAUCMR010017552.1:0-14753 GCA_032357425.1 Enteromius argenteus | reverse complement strand
TGAATAGACACCGAGGGTTATGTTTGTTTTCTTCTAATAGAGACGAAAAGTAATCAGATCTAGCCCTTTTTAATGCTGTTGTCCGCAAACCTCAGGTGTTTGACAGAGGGGTCTTTATAGGTGCACTAGTTGGTCTACAGGGAGAAGAGCAGTGGGGAGAGAACACAACCCTGAGGGGTGCCAGTGCTGATGGTGAGAGTCCTGGATGTGAGTTTGTCCAGCCTGTCTGTCAGGAAACTTGTAATCCACTGACAGATAGACGTGGGCACGAAGAGCTGTTAAGTCATGAAGCTACCAAAAAGACCATTAAAGCTCCCTTAAATCTGTGCAAGCATGTAATATATTTCATATTAGTCACATTTAAGAACATGTCTCTGAAATAACCAGCTGCTGTGATGTCTATTAATCAAAGGACAAAGAAATAAAATACTTTTATAGCTTACTTTTATAAATCCTATATTTTTTTATATAAACATAGGATTTGTCTATATTTAGTCTAGAATGTGTCTGATAAACAATTTTGATTTCTGTCTGTTTCTGCTAAAGGGCACAAGTAAATATGAGATTTATTATAATGGGTTTATGTTAAGATTGTTTTAAGTTCACCTAAACTAGTTAATAAACTAGTTATTTTAAATGTTAAAAATGATAGCTTTGTATATGTTGAATCAATGTTGTTAATCAATGACTAAATAGCTACAAAGGGAAAAAAACTATTCCAGAGACATTAGAGTGATGCTGGACTTCAGTCACAAAAAAGATTATACAAATATCAAAAAATGTATTGTCTTTATGTTGTTTGTACATTAATTTAAAGATTGAATGTAAAAGATATTGCAATGTACAAGTATGTTTAAAAACTTTACTGTTAGTTGAAATTAACTAATTATCATGATTAATTTCAGAAAAATATGCAATTAATTTTATTTATTTTTTTTATCGGTTGACAGCACTAGTAGAAACACAATCCACCACCTCTCATTTTCCCTGTTAAGCTACGATGTGATCCTCTCTGAACAATTGGTATCCCAGCAGATGAAGCGCATCATCCGGAATGTATTCACAGGTTTCAGTGAAGCACAGTGCAGCAGAGTTTGTAAAGTCCTTGTTGGTGCAGGTAGGGAGAAGTAGTTCATCTGTTTTTTTGAGAAGGGAATGGACATTCACAAGATGCATGCTTGGGAGCACAGTTCGAATGCCTTGCTCAATGAGTTTAACCAGAGTGCTGGCATGCTTCCCCCTTCTGCGTCTGTACACGTGTTTGAACAACATAGCTGTACCTCCGACTAGAATGTCCAACAAAACATCAGAATAATCAAAAAACTGAAAAATATTGTCTGGGATGTGTTGCTTAGTGTTAAGGAGTTGTCTCTGATACAACTTCTACAAGAAGAATTACAAAACACAGAACATTCAAAAGTAATAATTTTTTTCATAGAAATTCATTTTAAAAAAGAAAAAGATGTGTTTCTAACTAAGGTGAACACGCTGAGCATTTTGTTTTGTTCCATTTATTTTGTTCCGTTTCTGTAACTGAAGAGCTGAAAATAAATAAAAGGCGTAAGTTTGTCAAATCAATTGTAAGTGAACACGTGCAATATTTACAGAATACAATATTTACAGAAGCTGTTAATAATGAATCAATGATGAATTTCATATGTGTATACTCCATTGTAATGTAAGATCCTGAGCAATATTAATTGCTCGTCTTGAGTTTGATAAAATGTTTTACGTTACACACTGTCCAAAATTATAAACGTAACACTTTTATTTTTGCCCCCATTTCATGAGCTGAAATCAGAGCTTGTTCAGGTGGTGCGGGGAAGGAGATCGCTGGAGTTGAGGAGTATCCAATAATCTTAATAAATTTACATAAACACAGGAACAAATAAACAGAGGGTGTAACATATGTGAACTGACACTGGAACTTAGAAAACACCGACATTAAATACTAGACATAATGAGGGGAGAACTAAAGATACCTGGGAACACGGCTGGAGATAAACTAACTAATAATTACATAGACATAGGAAATTCCAATTATGGGCATAACGGAAAAAACAAAACTAAAACAGAAGACATGGGAAAACAAAACTAAAAACAGACAGAAACGTAACAGAGCTAAGACTTTTTCAATGTACACAAAAGGACTATTTCTCTCAAATATTGTTTACAAGTCTGTCCAAATCTTCTCCTTTTTTACAAAGAAGGAAATGAATATTGAATAGGGAAAGCTCTGGCTTTGTGTAGTTGAGCCCTGAGTTTGTCAGTGTTGGAAACTTTTTCCAGAGACCAGGAGATGTTGGGACATCTTTTAAAGGGATCCCCAGGTGTTTAGACATTTATAGCTTAATATAACATAAATGATGTCTCTTACTGAAATATGTAATAGAAATCCATGAAAGTTGTGTGTTATATGTTTTATTATAAAAAATCGACAACCGTTTTTGGACTATGGGGGGCTGCATTATTTTATGTGCACAGTACCTTCTGCATCAATGACGTCAAATGTTTGCACTTGGTAAGCTACTAGCAATTTTACTGAGAATACACAGTTCAGAAAATAAAATTCTGGTAAGATTTATGACTTTCCTAGCCATTTTCCTAGTGATAATAGTTTACAAAATAATGTTAAGATGCCTATAGACAAATAAAGAGCTGTTTCTTTGTTCTTTTCACTTTAGCTCTGATGCCTTTGACTCTTTTAGTAGACCACAGCTAACGAAATGGCTTACAAACGGCTGAGACAAGAAATGCTATGCCATCCTGTCAGGATTTAAATATACCCATGCTTAACATTACGCTGCAGCCGCTAGAAGAGTTTCTTAACGTGGATTTTCCTCGATATCCAGGTCATTTAGACTTCTTGTGGGGGAAAAATCATGGTATGGCATTTGGTTTAAGCATCTGCTTATATTTATCGCCACCTGTAAACTCTTTCATTAGCTGTGGTCATCATGTCAGTATTTTATTTTTCTGAGTTGTGTATTGTGAGTTGTGTAGTTCAACGAGTGCAACCATTTTACGTCATCAGAATAATGGCACCCCCCATAGTCCAGAATATGTATAAAACTATGATAATTTTTTTAAATAAAGTAAACCATTCATGGGTTTTCTTCTATATTTTTCAGTAAGGGACATTATATCTAGCCATACAAGTCTGAATACCCAGGGATCCCTTTAAGAAGATGTTTCTCTTTATTGAGAACTCGATGTGTGTCACTGTAGTCATCAAGTCTGACGAAGGCTCAGCCCAGTAGATTATATACTTTTCAAGGGGGAGGGGTATATCTTAACATCTTAACATAGACTCTTTCATCTTAACATTAGAGTCTCTTGAGGTTGAGTCATGTTCTCATTGTGGGAAGATGACAATGGCAGAGCTGCGGACCAGACTCTGCTACCTGCAAAGGGGCGGGGTACCCGTTCCTCTGCCCAGATCTAGGGCTCCCCCTGGTGAGAAACAGCTGGGCGAGCGCTACTTCTGGCGGGGGGCGGACTGATCTTATGGTGATGGTGAGGAATTCCCCTCCGAGGGCTCCTCCTTCCACCGGCACTCCACAGCCAGTGGAGCTGCCTTAGGGACAGTCTGGTACTTAGGGGTGGCTCGCGCTGGTTCTCAGGGCCCCACCCCGGTACCTTTCTTCCCGGAAGTGCATGAAGAACTCACCTTTCACTGCCATAAACCATTTTGGTGGCTCTTCCTCCTTCACCACCCTTGACAGGGGTGCATCTAGGGGGTATCTGGGGGTCGAGTGGTTGCTAGAGCGGTTGCTAGTGCTGCTACCGCTAGGAATGGAGATCATGTGCTCCCCTCCTGGGCCTGGGAGGACGAACCAACGGACTACCCACCTCACTTCTGCCGGAACGCAGGTAAGAGTTGCACACACTCAGACCCCGCTTCAGACCGGCTACGAGACGCCCGAGCCTGGTCCATGTGTTCCCCTTCGCTGCCCCACCGCAGGCACGTCAGTGATCCCATTAGTGCCGCTAGCTTGGTCTCTGGAAGCTTGGATGAAGCTTCCCGGTCCATCTCATTGGCTTCTCCGGAACATTCGATTTGGCTATGCACGGTGTACGGTGGGTTACGGCCGATCCTGAATCTGCGAGTTTTGAACAGAGCACTTCACAGGCTCCCGTTCAAGATGTTGACGCAGAAAACGCATCTTCGTGTGCGTCCGTCCCCAGGATTGGTTTGCAGAGATCGACCTGAAGGACGCATACTTTCATGTCTCGATTCTTCCGCGCTACAGGCCATTCCTGAGGTTCATGTTCGAAGGTCAAGAATATCAGTACAAGGACCTCCTGACTCAGAGATGGGGCACCCTATGTCACCCGCATCCAGAACTCTGGAAACTCCATGTCTGGTCCCTGGGAATTTTTTTTTTAAAAAACTACAACCAAGGGGTAGTTGACGCCATATCTTCAGCAAGAGCACCATCCACGAGAGCTGCCTACGCTTTGAAGTGGAACCTGTTCGTCGAGTGGTGTTCTTCTCAATGAGAAGACCCCTGGAGATGCCCGATTAGAGTCATGCATTCATTACTGCAGCAGGGGTTGGAGCGAAGGCTGTCTCACTCCACCCTTAAAGTCTATGTGGCTGCTATCACTGCAAACCATGACCCCATAGATGGGAGGCCCATTGGTAAGCATGACCTGATAATCAGGTTCCTCCGGGGGGCCAGAAGGTTGAATCCTCCACGGCCCCCCACTGTACTCTCTTGGGTCCTGTGTCTAGTGCTGAGAGCACTTCAACTGGCTCCATTTGAGCCTTTGCCAGCAGTTGAGCTGAGGTTTCTATCAATGAAAACTCTGCTCGCACTGGCCTCCATCAAGAGGGTAGGGGACCTGGATAGTGGATGTCATCACCCTGACCTACCAAGCACAGGGTGTGCCCTGCCCCCTCAGGTTACGGGCCCACTCAACAAGGAGTGTGGCATCATCCTGGGCGCTGGCACGTGGCGCCTCGCTGACAGATATTGTAGAGCTGCGGGCTGGGCGACCCCTAACATATTTGCTAGATTCTATAGCCTTTGTGTGGAACCGGTATCCTCCTGTGTTCTCACCTCAAACGGGTAGAGGCACTGAAAGGCCCGGTTTCGGGTCTGCTTGTTAACTTCTCCAGGGTGTCCATACAGTAGACCCTGTTGATTTTCTCCGTTCCCTGGGCAGCCGGCGGATAAGACCTAGAGCCTGTGTTTCCCCGGCAGACCTTCTGCTACCTTTTAGGAGGGTTCAATCACCTCCAATTTTCCATATGCACTGAAATACTGTCCATATGAGACCTCCTATTGGAAAGCTGGACTTCCGTACGTTTCTGTTCAATAGAATGGGGACGTTCCCAGTGTTCCAGTCTTACTGAATGGGTAGTGCTTTTATAACAGGAGCTGACCTCTGACCACCGCTGAGCGGCCGGGTCACCGGCTCGGATCCTCAGCGGAAACCTGAATATGGTTTATACTCGCGCTGTGATCACCTGCAGCTGGATGCAATCAGCGTTGGCTTGTTTTAATACACTCGAAGTGGATTGGTCTCTCGAAGTGAGATCCCAATTCATCGGTTCATATCTGACATGACGTCTCCGTTCCCTTCTTCAGGGAACGAGGGTTACATGCGTAACCTATGTAATACGTACATACGAGACGTTCTCTTCAGTGTTCATATAGATATATCCTGTCTTATCCTGACTATATATATTCTGACTTGTATTTCAAAATGCTTGTGCATGTACTATGTTTCATCTCATTTCAAGCTCACCCATCAGTTTTCTCCATGTTTCTTGTTGAATTCAGTCAGTAAAAATTACAAGGTTTTGCAAGTTAGATGGCAAATCTGCAAGGTGTTTTTAGAATCATGGTTTCTCTAAATTAATTTAATTTACTATTTGACTGGCCTCTTAGCCAGATTCAAACAGAAAAAGACAGTGAAAGGAAATGACCTGTAAAATGAGAGAGGTCACTGTTGTCATTTTAGTACAGAGAGTTAGCATTTCATTGAATCTCTTTCTGCTTTTCATCACTTTCTGCTGATGAAAGAGAAATTGAAGCCATATTAGAGGATGCATTCAAAACCTTTTTCTTGGAGGAAAAACCTTGTGTTCAGGCATTTGGGTTCAAATGGCAAAGAATTTGACAACAAAACAAGTTTTCCATTATTAAATTTACAATATTTGATTGGTTCACCTGACTTTTAAAATTTGTACATGCTACATGCATAACTTAGGCAAGTATGTAAAATCTAGTGTCACTGTACAATTCACAGAGCAGGTGACTTGTGGTTGTGTAATGTTTATTGAGCTCTCTGCATTCACATTGTATAATTTTTCTTGAAGCAAGCATACTTTGTAATTTCATTGTGTATGTGTTGCTATGTCAATCATATAAATTAGGGGGGAATGGAAGATCATTAAGACCTGAGCAGACATGGACAAACCCTGCATTCTCCCTGCAATTCAAGTGAAAACTCCAATTTTGTTTTTCTGCTCTTTTCTTGTCTTTTAGAACCACTTTGAAAATATTGACCGGCTGTTGAATTCTATACTGGACAGCCTATTTGGAAAAAGAGGTTTGTACCTTTTAACACTTTTCTATGCTGATGTTATCAATTGCCTTTGCAAATAGTGCTGTGTAGTTTAGTGCATACCATCCTGTGTGCTTTAATTCAGTGAACAACAAACAGTTATAGCAACTGCAGAATCAATATATTATATATTAATTTTAATATACATGTACACTCATAGAACATGTACATGTGCAGCAGAAACATAATCATGTATTATAAATGTTTAATGCTTTTTGTCGCTGAACAGAGTCAGTTTGCACCAGATCAAAAAATAGCAGTATTAGTAATATAAATTCTATCAGAGTAACCTTTTTAAATAATAATAAAAAAAAATCTAAATTAAGATCTCCAGCCAAGGTTCACCATGCAAATTAAACAAAGAAGAGTTGGTGATCTCAGTCTAAATTACATTGAACTCTAGTGTTGTAGGAAGCCAAAGAATTATCACACATTAATAAAAATTTGTATATTATTATTAGTCATTTAGTAATAATAGCCATATATTATAAAACAGCTGCACGGTAAAATAAAACTAGAAAAAAAAACTAGTAAAAAAATTAGTATTTCACAGGTTTTTACTTTACATAATGAAAATGTATACACTTGCAAGCAGGGCCTGAAACTAACATTTTGCCACACCTGCCACTGACCATTGACTGGAGAAAAATGACCAGCCATAAAGATTTTTTCCTGGCCATAAAACTGTTTTTGCAGAAACTGGCTGTTGCTACTACTACAACAACTAAACATTAAAAATAAATAAATAAATAAAAACCAGTAGCCATTTGAAATCAGAGGCAACCACTGCATTTTAACCATGATACAAACAAAGATGCTACACACTTGTAGCGTGAGCAGTTTTATGTTATTTAAATTTAAATATAATTTATTTTAGGCAAAAGCAGAATGCTCTGATTTTAGCTTTGTGAAATTATGCTACATAAAACATACAATACCTATACCAAACAGATGGGCTGAATGAGACGCAAATTCACTTTCTGACAGCAGGTGGCACTTATGGAAGCAAAATTACAGTGTTTCCTTGGTCACTGCTGTAAACTAAGCAGCGCTGTGCTTATTAAAAACTGCTTTAATAAGCATTACATGGTGGTAAGAGGGAAAAAAATGCAGACATGCGCTAAGCTCATAGCGCGTGCAGAGTTCACCGCACTTACTGTAAACTGGGCAGCTGATTTTCTGCTAATGCTATGAGCATGTGTAAACTAAGGACTTGAATGAGGGGCAATCTGGCAAAATATAAGTTTATTTAATAACAAATAAATCAAAATGAGTTTTGCATAGTAAGTGGATCATGGTTTCTATATTTATTTGGGTGCTTAGTTCCAAAACTTAATTGTAAACTTGTCAGATCATAATGATATTTTAATTTACTGAAGGTATAATTACTGCCTTTATATATTTAAAATAGGGCTGTCAGTCAATTAAAACTTTCATTTATACTCACGCTGTGATCAGCTGCAAAACTTCAAATCAAATTGATTACATGATGTGTTAAACTATTAAACTAATTAATCTAATATAAAAACTATATATAAATGAGACTACCAACAGGTGGCGGGAAATTTCGTTATGAGTCATTCATTCGTTCAAATTAATGAACATAATTCATTCAATGTGCGGATTTATTGCTGTGTTCCTCGGAGTTGCACAACATTTCTGCTATGGATTCAAAGGTAACATTTTCTCTGTAAATTGAGCAAAAACAGACAATACTGTATTTAATAAATGAAATATAAAACAGTGAATTATTATAATATTTAGTGAATTGTTATATAAAATTACATTCCCTGCTTTCTTGGCAAAGCAAGAAGATAAGCACAAGATCTAGACAAGACCAGGAAGTAGTGAAACATCTGGAGAACAATAAAGTAATAGTATAGTTGGATGTTGTTGCACGCTATGGAACTCCACTTTCAAGTGTTAAGCACATGCTTGACCACAAGGACCCCAAGAACAATGTTCTCTCACAGTGAGAGGAGGCTGGTGAAACATCCAGAGCAAGCAGCTGCTTATACTGCAGAGCTCCAGAAATTGGAGCAGGTAAGTTATGCAATCAAGGGGGAGCCAAGTGCTGAAGCATGCTTAACCAACCACTGGTACATTCCCCATCACATTGTCTAGCACAAAAGGAAGTACAGAGTGGTATTTAATCGCTCATTTCAATATCAGGGTCAAAACCTTAACAAGCTCTTAACTTCCTGGACCAGATTCATACACATCATCATGTTCTTCAAACCATTCCTAAATGATGTGTGCAGTGTGGATGGGTTCATTATCCAGCTGAAAGAGGCAATTTCTACCAGGAAACACAACTGTCATGAAGAAGTTGGTCTGCAACAATTTTTAGGTAGGTAGCACATGTCAAATTTACTTCCACAATAACGGCCATATGCAAGAACTTCACTCCAATAGTGCATTTTGGTGCTGCTACTTCCCGAGCTAAATGGCACATATGTACATGTTCGTCCACATCATGCAAAAGAAAATGGGACTCATTCAGAACAGGTGAACTTCTTTTACTTTTCCAAGTTCCACTTTCAGTGCTCACATGCCCATTGAAGATGCTTTAAATCATTGGTCCCAGACTCAATTCCTGGAGGGCCACAACTCTGCGAAGTTAAGTTGGATCAGGTGTGTTTGATTAGGGTTGAAGTAAAAGAGTGTGCAGAGCTGTGGCCCTCCAGGAATTGTTTCTAGATGGAGCTGCAGATGGCAGCCTTGGTGTTTTGCTCAGTGTTTTGCTATCCAGATTTTGTACTGTTTTTGTTAGTTTTTCCTGTTTTTTTGTTTGTCAAACACAATCAGTTTTACCAGGGATGAACTGCTGAACATTCGGCAGAACACACCACATCCTTTTAACAGATTTAGTTTTTTTCTGACGTTTTGCTGAACGTAATAGTTAGCGGAGCAGCGGTGCTGATCAAACGTTACAGGATGCACAGATGGGGAAGTGAGCCAGCACGCTTGCGAAACTCAGACAACGCAGATTTTGAACAGCACGGCCAAGCATTCATCTGGCGAATCCCTGCTCTCTACCCAACAAAACAGACAAACTCCTTCTGCTGTCCTGGATAAATAAGGATTTTTCACACTTGGCTGCTCTGTGTTTCACGGAAACCTGGCTGAATGCTGCGGCGCCGGAAAATCGCGCAGTGGCGGGACATGCTTCTACATAAACAAAAGGTGGTGTACAGATATTACTGTGTTAAAGAAAATGTGCTGTCCAGATCTAGAAGCACTTTTCATTAACTGTGAGCCATTCTACTCGCTGTGGGAGTTCATTCATCCAAGTGCACGTGAGCTCAGCTTTACTACTCTATTTTATTTGTAGTAGACCTGTACATACACTTTTTTGTGTGTGTGTTGTTGTTGTCTCTGTGTTGTTGTTGTTGTTGTCTCTGACACTGGTTGGTGATTTCCCTTTTTGGACCACTGTTGGTAAATTGTCATCACTACTGACCGGGGGCAACCCAAAATCATGCCCATTTCTGGAGTATTTTTCCGATTTAAGTTGTGAAACAACAGTGCTGAAACAGGTTTCATGACCCTTTAAACCACCACTTATGCCCCATGAAAGACTAGCCCTAACTGTTCTCAGGCCTTATTCATTACCAGCTCTGAAGGCAACATTCTGTGCCCGCTTTAGGTTGTGGACCTCTCCTTTCAACCATGGCTTCTGGTTAGCTTGTATGATAATGGTCCTGTTCACAGTTACATCATCGATGCATTTGGTGATTTAGGCAGTGACTGTAATTGTAAATGGCTGCCTGCTTAAACATGTCCTAGTCTGTGGTGGCAAAGCAGTTCTGAAGTGCTGAGGAGTCACCTTTTGACCACACACATATCTGTCTTTGATCTGTCTTTGAGTGGTTTGGTGACTTTCACCTTTGGTCTGTTATGCTGACTTTAGCCTAAAGTCTCTGTGCTTTCCCCTCTACTATTTCCTCTCATGTCGCACTATTCTTTCGAGACTGAGAGGAGCTGCTTGGTCCACAAGCACATGAAAGTGAAAAGACCTAGAAGTGCAGATTAACTTAATTGTGCACCTAACCCTGTTTGCACATAAGTATAATAAAATATTATATATAAAAAAATATATTTTAAATATAATATTTATAATTAAGTATTATATATATATGAACTTGGCACAAACAGTTTAATAAATCCCCTCAGGATTGTGCAAGGTAGCAATCTTTAACTTTGTGCAAAAAGGTTACTTCAGATCTTGTGAAATAGTCCATAATCAGTTATGTTAGAATCTTTGTTGTGTCACAATATCAATTGTATTATCAATTTTATTAATAGCACTTAGATAACTAGAGAACTTTGTACTGTACTGTTGTATCGGTAAAATAAGTACTGAACACGTCACCATTTTTGCCAGTAACTATGTATTTCTAAATGTGCTGTTGACATGACATTTTCACTAGATGTCAGTAACAACCCAAGCAAGGGCGGAGTGGGACTCATTTTCAGCCCTGGAGTTTCATGACTTAGACGGCTCACTTAGTTTTTTTGTTTTGTGTGTGTGTTTTGTTTTCTTTCTTTTTTTAAATAAATTTTTTACTGTTTTTTTCAGTGCCTTTGCACTTTATTTACCATTTTTTATCTGTTATTTTTTCTTTACATTTATATGACAGTGTTACGGTGCCGTGCGGGAAAGACATTTAAGTAACATATAACAGCTGACGAGGGAGACTAGAAGACAAACAATAAATACATAACCAAACACAAGGAGAACTAAAAACACCCGTGGAGCACGACTGGGAGCAAATTAACTAATAATCACATTAATAACAGGAACTACTAAATAAGGGCATACACGTTGGCACAAAAACAAAACTAAAACAGACTGGAACGTGACAGACAGTTTTTAGTTTGTTTGTTTGTTTTTGAGCAAGGTGCCACTGTCAAGATAACATCATCATCGCCAATTAACTTCAGAAATGAAAAATAAGTGAAAACTGCGATCATTTATCTTATTCTTTATATTCTAAATATTTTTGCGTTACCATAATGTAGGCCTAAGTCCCTGCAGTTAAAAAGTTCTCAGAAATAAATATAAATTTAAAATAAATATAAAATATACATTTAAAATAAATTTTTGCTTAACCTATATGTACAATTATTCTAAAAAGTAAAAATTGTAATGTCATGCAAAAATGTAAATTGTACCATTATTGTAAAAGTTCAGCTGGAAGTGCCAGCACATTCCACCGGATGGCACTCCAGCGCTATGTGTATTTCTTTGTGTCTTTGTCTCCGTTTCCAGCCCTGGACTTTTATTACGAAACTCTTGTCTCTTCCCACCTTGTCTGTCGCCATGACCACTGATTCGTTCCTCCCCCTAGCCTTGTTATCATGTGTATAAAAGCCCCGTTTGTAGTATGCGAATTCGCTCGTCATTGTTGGATGTACCCCGTGTCTTCCCCTTTGCAAGCCCTCCATGTTTCTCCGTGTTTCCCTGTGTTTCCCTGTTCCCCGATCTCGACCTCGCCTGCCTTGGATTTACGCTCTCGTCTTCGCCCCCTGGATTACGTTTGCCCATCGCCTGACCCCTGCTACGAACTGTGGATTATTCTCTTGCCTTTGCCTCTGATGTGCCTGTTTGCCGCTATCGACCCTGCTTACTTGTACTATGACTGTGTGTGTGTGTATAATAAATGTCTGCACTTGGATCCGCACGTCTCCTCGCCTCTCTTTCTCTTTCATGACCTTACTAACTGTTAATTAGCTGCAAATTCAGAATTTATTGAAGGGAGAAGTCATAGCTAATAGTTAACAAATGTGTTAACTTTTCTAAAGTGTTAGAATTATTATTATTAGTGATATCAAGTGATTAAAATTCCACCTAACATTAAAGTTTTCAAATATACTTTTGTATTGCAATAATTTCACATTAAATCTTCAAATCAATGTACAAACAACATAAAGTTTTTTTTTATATATATATATATATATATATATTTGTTTAATAGTACCTTTTTTAATGACTGAAGACTCAATACTACTGATGTCTCTATAAAATAGTTTCCCCCCCTAATACTTAACCACTTACTATAACCAGTCAACATTACAGTATAATTGAGAACTAACAATTTAACATTTATTAGAATTTAACAAAATAACTTTTAATTTAAGTAAACTGAAAACAATCTTCACATAAACCCATTATAATAATTATCCAGGCCCTTCAGCAAAACTATACAGAAACTGAAGCTGAAATGATTGAACACTAAATTCTCAATTAAATATAGATATGTCACAGCCACCTCCAGTCCAGTCACCTCAACACACTACATCTTCCAGCATCCCCCTTGCTACTCACCTGCACTCTGTCCTGATCACTCACACCTAACAAACTACACCTGCATCCACTTACCTGCCTCCTTTATAAGCACGCTTACTCCAAACACTCGCTGTCTGGTCTTGAGGTTGCAAGCTTCCCATGCTGGTCTCAACCTACCTGTCTGTTTCAGTCATCCAGTTCACCACCTAACTACAAGAGAAAGGAAAGAAGGACATTTAAGATAAGCCTGTTTTGACTGCTTCTGCAGCTATTTTCAGTTCATGTTTTGCCTGGAAGCCATTCCTTTGAGTTGTGAATAAAGACTTACCTGTTTGATTGAACCCA
Source organism: Enteromius argenteus (assembly GCA_032357425.1). Lineage (NCBI taxonomy): Eukaryota > Metazoa > Chordata > Actinopteri > Cypriniformes > Cyprinidae > Enteromius > Enteromius argenteus. The sequence goes on along the minus strand of JAUCMR010017552.1, from coordinate 1,537 downwards.
CGTGTCTGCCTCTTTGACCAGATATGACAGAAGACCAGACCTTACAACTGCTATGGAGGTGGCTGCTCGCTTCCTCCATAAATACCAACGTAATCTCCCATGCTACGCTTACTCAGAGGAGTTCTGTTGGCTGGCTAGAGAGGTTGAGTTTGACGACGCCATGATCATCCGTTTGTTCCGGCTCTGGGTTTGTAGGCACCACCCCGTGGATCTCCCAGACACCACTGGGAGACGTCCGGGCCCGAGCCAAAGACAGCCCACCGTCCACAGAACCGCCGACAGACCCGATGCCTGCACCGCAAGAGCGTCCGCCAGAGCCTGCTTCTGCTGAGTGGCGTCCAGTGCCAGCTCCACGTAAGCGCATCCCAATCCCTGAGAATCCAGTCTGCCCGTCACGGCCGGGAGTGCCAGTCCTGAGTCCTGTCCCCGAATCACGGCCAGGAGAGCCGTTCCCGAGTCCTGTTCCTGAATCACGTCCAGGAGAGCCGTTCCAGTTCCCTATGGATTCCGTTCCGCAGTCACGGGCAGGAGTGCCGCTCCCGATCCCTGAGAATCCAGTCTGCCCGTCACGGCCGGGAGTGCCAGTCCTGAGTCCTGTCCCCGAATCACGGCCAGGAGTGCCGCTCCCGATCCCTGAGAATCCAGTCTGCCTGTCACAACCAGGAGTGCCGTTCTCGATCCCTAAGAATCCAGTCTGCCAGTCACAGCCAGGAGAGCCATTTCAGTTTCACACGGATTCCGTTCTACAGTCACGGCCAGGAGTGCCGTTCCCTAACCCTGAGAATCCAGTTTGCCAGTCACGGCCAGGAGTGCCGATCCCTAACCCTGAGAATCCAGTTCCCGAGTCAAGCCCAGGAGAGCCATTCCCGATTCCGGCGGATTCCGTTCCGCATTCACAGCCTGTAGAGCCATTACTGATCCAAGAAGATCCAGTCCTCCCGTCACGGCCAGAAGAGCCGTTCCTGAATTCCGCGGATTCCGTTCCGCATTCACGGCCAGTAGAGCCATTCCTGATCCCAGAATATCCAGTCTTCAAATCACAGGTCCATCTCTCTACGTTGTGAACTTCAGCATCGTATAATGCATAACACTGCGTTAAGCCATTGTTTATCATTACTCAAACTGATGAGACAGACAGACAGTCAAGCTGCATCAATCACAATTTTAAACTACATTAGGCCCACAGCTGAACAACAGAACTACAGAAACGTAAGTTAGCCGGTTACCAAGACATGTTCAGGGTTGTTACACAACATAACGTACATAAATACATATTCTGAACGATCACTAGAAAATCCAATCATCAATTATTAATCATACTTACAGGTAGAAGTTCAGAGGAGCAAATAAACTAGGCACTGATCCATCTTTTAAGACCAAGTGTTTGGTGAATCCCGCGTTGTACACCCCAAGATTGGAAAAGCAGTCATCAGTAAAATGATGTGAGCACTGTGTATACCTGTCACGAGCCGCGCCTCCGTGGCTCTCTCCGCTACTCAGCAGCGGGAACTTTCGCCGGAATTCTAGTTTCTACCCG
>JAUCMR010017029.1:0-14805 GCA_032357425.1 Enteromius argenteus | reverse complement strand
ATGCACGTGTAAGAATAAAACCCAAAAGAAACTGATTTTTCTGCAGTGGTCTCTTATTTTTTTCCAGAGCTGTATATATACACAATACAATGTGACCAAAAGAAGGGCTTATCACTCAATCAGTTCATTATATATTTTTTTTTTTTTTTTTTTTTTATTATAGCAATCAATGACTTCAAACAATGAGCATTTAATTTCATATATGTTATTATAGATTTTTTTTGGTCACACTTTAGTTTCAGTTTGGGGACCAGTTCTCACTGTTACCACTATTACCTATTTGACTCAAACTTCTAATTTGTTGTTTATTAATAGTTAGTAAGATAGTTGTTAAGTTTAGGTATGGGGTAACATTAAGTCATCTAAAACACGGTCATGCTGAATAAAATATTAATATATGCTTTACAAGTGTAAACAGCTAGTATGCATACTAACAAGCAACTACTTAATAGTAAAAATTTGTCCCAAAACAAAAGTGTTACCAAATTTAAATCAAACTCCAGGATCTCCTGATTTTCTCACTGTGTGCACTTATGTCCTAAAAACGCTTGTTTTGCCTTATGGCATGTGTGTCAGGGAAATGATAAATTAGCCTTGCAATGCTACTTCTTAACCATTGTGTCCCTTGCTATCTTATCTCCGCACAGGCTATTTGAGACTTGTAGCTTAAGAATGTGTTGAAATTAATCATTTTCTTATCAATGCTCATAAAACACTTTGTCCCAGCTGCGGGCTCGTAGCCAGGAGGGCCTGTTTGCAAATAGCTGCGCTGTGATCATCTTTAGCCTTTGTTCAAAGGTTCAGTGAATACAAGGCAGCGTTTTTAGTCTGCACGTCTTGTTAATGAAGCATGTAAAAAGATATATGGAGTATAACTAAAGATTCCACTGCTAAAGTTTGGGCCGAAAACATCCATCTAAATCTAGGACATACACTGAGGATGTGCTTGAGGGTTATTTCACTGATGGATGCAAATTTCTCACCGTCATGAATGTCCACCTACCCTGTTATGTGTATTTACACACTTACATTTGGTTTGTGCATTTCTCTTTTAATTTGGCGAAGGCTTTAGAGGAAGCACAGGGCACATCCATCATCAGGGCTGAGGGAGGCTCTCTGAACGGCCCCTTGACCTCTCCTTCGGCCTGTGTTTTGAAGCTCTGTAGCTTAGCTTCAGCAGAGGGGCAGAACTCAGCCTCTTTTGATATACAGTTAATCGACTCCCAGGTCTCTTACATTCCCTGGCCCGCACTCATTCCCACACTCTCAGTCCAGTTCATCTGGACAGCTCCATTTCATCCTCTAAGAAGTACGTAAGTCATCCTGTCGGTGCAGATATGTCAAGCCAAGCCTGAACTACACGGCTGAAGCTTACCACACTTTTATATTTTAAAGACAAAAGGAGAATTTTTGAAGTATTTTGGACATGTGATGGTGAGTAAATTAAAGAAATAGTTCACCCAAAATCTTAGTTTTAAAACAGTAATGGGAGCCATAAGAACGAGTTTCAAACAACTGACAACATTACAATAAATCACAAGTAATCCACACATCTCCAGAGTTAAAATCCTTTGAAATCCTTTTTTTTTTTTTTTTTAAGAAAACAAATCCATCATTAAGATGTTTTTTACTCGAAACCATTCTCTATCCACACTATTTTTTTTTTTTTTCAGTGAAAAATCTCACTGGAGAGAAATCCAATAAAGTTCTAAGCAAATGTTTGTGGATTTTGATGTGAGAGGACAACAGAGGATGGACCTTTTCACTGGAGAAAGCATTATGGATTATTTGTATTATTTGTAGCCTACTTATTTTACTTTAAGTTTCAAGGCCTTTGTAGGACTGGATGCTATACCAGTATTAACGTGACTATTAACGTTAACGTTAACATAACGTTAACATTAACGTATTATGTTGTGCCATGATATGGATTTTTCTATACCGTGGATACCGTTGCATATTCAGGGATTTCACTGGATAGACAGACACAAAAAAGCCATTAGACAGGCTATGTATTATGTCTTATATTGCGGTAATTACTGCATCATCAGAGAGTGATGCCCGCTTTAGCCGATATAAATAAAAACCGGATGATTTTTGCTCCAAACAGTTTTTACATTTATTTTGGCTGATATCTATACTTGGCTAATAGAGGTGCTGAAGATGGACACAAAGAGAGAAAATACTGTAAGCAGGCAGCGCAAGATCACTTCACAATGCTCCAGAATAGGAATAAATATAAATATTGAATTGGTGGCAGAGGGTTATATGAATGGATATCTAAAGGGAACTGTCTTCAGAAAAGTTTAGATGGTGTTTTATTTTCTCTTTTACCTCTGTGTTCATGAACGCAGCACAGAGCAGCTTTGTTTTACAGTGGCAATCAAAGCGCTATATTGACAATGTTCCATTAGTGCCATCTACTGTCCGAGAGTCAACTTGCATGTTCTTTCAGGCAATTTGCTGTTTTTCCCCAAGTAGGGCTCGCTGCATACCACAACATCCAGGGGGCGTTGTTGGATCCACATCTAGGAGGTGGAGAATGGTAGATTTAGGGGTGGAGATGGGTAGGCTTAGGGATTAGGGGTAGGTTTATGTATATTTAAGGAGGGAGTGGTTGGATCTTTAACCATCCACGCCCCCTGGATGTTCCAGTACGCAGTGAGACGCTCCTCATTTTTCTTTTGCACAGGTGTTTTATGTAGCATAATTTCACACATCTAAAGTCAGACCATTTTATTTTTTGCCTTGAAATCGTGTTTTTTCCCTAGTTATAGCGATAAGGTTAAAAAACTTATTTTGCTTGCAATTTAACTAAGGTCTACTAAAATGTGATTCAGTTTTTTTTCTCTCATATCGTGATATAATACCAATATTGTCTGGACAGTGGAACATATTGTGTTAAGAATTTGAGCTCATATTGCCCACACTTAGGCCTTCAGTAGGAATTCATGCGCTGTTGACAAAGGAGTGTTGTTCCCTGTCTGTTATGTCGTAATGTCGTATTCACTACATTACATTTATATATTCTTCAGGTACTCTTTATATATTTCGCATTTAAAGAGAACATAAAAGAGGTTAATAGATTAATTGTGATGCTAAAATACATTTTAGGCATACTATTCAGATATACTGTATGTATGGTACAAAAAAGAAATAATTTACTTTGTGTACAATCCACCCCTCCACAACAATATTTTCTTCTTTTTCAATAACCTTCAAAGTTTTTTTTTACAAATTAGATTTGAGATTTGCAGTTTCTTATCATTCAGCCCATAAGAAATGGTGATCATTTTATTTATTTTTTTTTTAAATAAGACTGAAACAGTGCTAACACACATGCACACAAACATCCATACATTACACTCATACCTTAGAAACTGTATTTTCAGGATTTCTATGTCAACACTGCAACTTCACAATTAATTCACTAACTGCCTGAGATTGTACACATCATCAAAAAGTGCTTTTTCAGTTTGTTTGACTTGATGTGCCTCAGAAATATACTGATTGGCTGGTTTGGTAAAACTTCTATAAAATGTATGTACATGGTGACTTCAATTCAATTCTGAAATAAAACAACATTTACTATGCCTATTTGTCATGATGAGAGTGTCAGGCTACAGTCAGGCTTTGTGAAATTAAGTCCTTTACAACTATATTCTACAAGAAAAGACTGGCACCTTGCAGCCTTGCAAAACTTTACAATTATATTTTCTAAGAATTACACCAACAGCTTAATCCCTTTTTAACAAAAGAATAAAACCAGCCATAGCAATTTCACACATTTCAGTAGCAAAAACATGTACTCATAAAGTGTACAGCATTGTCAACTGTCAATTATTCAGTTATTTGTTATTGAATAAATGTAGCAAGATAAAATAGATTAATTAAAATATATTTACAAATCTGCTGCTAGTATAATGTTAAAAACCTACCAGATATATTTAGATCTAAAAAGAATTTATAGTACTACTTCATGTGTTGGTAGTACTGTTGTAATGCAAAATATACAGTATTTTTAAATAATAAATAAAGCTTCTGTAACCACCCCCTCTTTTTCACTTCTGTGCACACAACAAAGAAGGATCTAGAACATTGATTAGTAGCCTCTAATTATCCAAAGGCATCACAATCCACATGAGACTTGACAGAGCGTACCTCGTGTCTTCATAGTTTTTCCCTCCTTTTTTGGTATGGAAATTTTGTTCTTTAGTTCCAAAAAATGGTCCCAGCCTCCCTCAACTACCTCTTTTAATTGGAAGCCAGTCTATGCATATTTTCAATGTAGCATGAAATAGACTACAAAGTGTGTAATTCTTCAGTTCTATCTTTTGTAATTTTTCAGACAGAGCTTTAATTAAGGTCATCAACAGATGGAATAATGAACAAGCTGCTGGTTGATTTTGTCTTTTTTATCTTATTAGCAGTAGAATGTAATACTTGCCTTGCTTCTCCAATTAACTGACAATCCAAACAACATGTTTGGCTTATTTAGTCTTCACAATGTAAATTTTTAGCTTTGCTGCATTTTGCACAACCGAGGCCAAAGGAGAACAAAGATTGTGGTAGTTTGTATACTCAAGTGTTTCATCCGTGACATCATGCTGTGCGAAAGCCTGCCTTGTGTGACCTTGATTTATAGGCCACGACCGGAATACATTGTAAAGCCAACAAGACAAAACTTGTAATGGCTTCCCTGCTGAAGATGAACAACTAAAATTGTTCCCATCCTGGTTATTGAATGGTCTTTGAGGCAAGCAGCTCGTCAGGCCTGCTGTCAGGATTTAACAGGCCAGATTGTTTACAGCATTCACTTTTCTTGCCTCTCTCTTTGTCTTTTCTTTTCTTTTCTTTTTCAAATAAATGGGAGTTACTGTGAAACTTTATAAGATTCACCTTTACATTTAGCGAAATTCTATCTATCGATCTATCTATCTATCTATGGTACACTCTGTCAATATTAAACTCTACAAAGAGAAAAAAAAAGAGAAATATTATAAAAAAAAATTTCTTGTGGCAGCAAAAAGACAGGACAGCAAGAATGAAAAAAGTAAATAAGCCAATATGTGGGATGTCAAACAAATGTTTTTGTGTGAAATTGTGTAAATATATTTTACTTCTTGCACACAAACATTGAGATTTCAGTAAATACCACATTATTTGTCAAATGCAGCAATCACTGCACAGCAGCAAAGAATCATCAGAAAAATACTGCAATATTGTTCTGAAATGAGTTTTTTTTGTATTTTAAGACATATAAGAAATCCATTGCATGCATGATTATCGTGTTTTACACCAGAAATATTAAAACTATTATGTTCCTGTAGATTTTTTAAAGTCAGAAGGAGATTAGGGGCTTTTGAATAAAAGGCCGGCTCGTCTCTGTAATCACCTTCTGGAGTGACAGACTTTCTCAACAGGGTAGCCAGGAAGAGCCAGGGACATTCAACCACATCCACACCTACTGAGCCCCTTCCTTATGGATCATTACTTGCACGCACTGCAACAATTTAACACATTTCCCAATTAGTTCCCAATAATGGGATTGCATCGCATATGCCATGCCTACATTGTCCATGTGAAGCTTTTTTTCTGGCAGATTGAATTCACATGCTGACAGAACGAATCATAATCATAAATGATGGGAAAAGTAGCTTTTACTAGGACAAAGCTTTGATATGGAAGTGTATTTTTGCCTGCTTGCTGGCATTGTGTTGATTGTACCCTTAACCTGCTGCCCACAGGAATCATCTTAGCGCTGCGCTGAGGTGATTGATGATGTGGAGTCAACAGCTGTCACCAGTATCTCTTGCAGAGATATTTAACCTGCAAAGATGTGTTCATTTGATGAAAAGCTTAGAAATTATCTTTAAACGTGTTTACATAACACTATTCTAATAAATACATATAGACTACATCTAATAGGCCATATCTCATCTATGCATGCAAATGTATATACCATTTTTAATAATAATAAAATTAATACTGTTATTCAGCAAAATTGCATTTTACTATAAATTAACATAGAAATGTATTTTTTAATGGTAATAATGGATTTACTTCCTGGTGGTTAGTAAAATGCATATACATTAAACTATCTTATCAGCTTTAAAAAGTTTATTCATTTATGTCAATGGACAAATTTAATTAGTGTTAATTTAAGAGGCCATTCATCCTAATTTTATCCCTAATGAAGTCTTTAAAAAATGTAGTGAGGTGTCTGACTTGAATAAAATCAGCATTTTTTTAGATACTAGAGAGTTACATATTTTTAAGGGGAAAAAAAAGTTTTTACTCTGCACTTTACAAAGGGTAGAGGTTTGACAAGGTTGCTCTAAAATAACGTGTTCTTGATTCCTTTCACTCCACAAAGAAGCCATCTCAAACCCAACCTCCTGAATTTTATATGCATAAGTACTATTTGAATCTCTTTGAATTTGCATCAAATAGTTAAACCGAGCAACTCAGCTTAGAAACTTGAGTTTCAAGAACAAAGCTTAAGAAACTGTGACATATTAACATACATTCAGTACTCCATGTGGAGGCTTTTGAAAACGAAGAAGAACAACAACAAAAAAGCTTTGCACCACGGTGAGCTGTTACTCCTCCTACAGACTGTAAGGGCATATTTTGAATGCACAGAGGGAAAACCGAAGGCACTGACCGTTCTAAGACAAGCATGGCTGAATTTGGACAACTAAACCTGACTGCTGTAAGCTTCCATTAACTCTGTAGGTGAGCGTATTATTTCTCTTGTAAAATGGCTTGCGCCTGGAGAGACAGAGCAAAATCACATTAGGGGACAAAATCTCCCTCTGTAGCATGAAGCATCAACAAACATCGTCCATAAAGCAGCAAGATGGAGAAATACGTGTTCCGTCGGATTTCTCAGATTTGGTGAGATTGTCATAACAGTCATTCATAGCAAACTAAATTCGGTTTTTGCCAACCGGCAGCACAGATCAGATTTTACATTGCTATTGCAGAGGTAAGTGATGTTATCAGTCACTGTCTGGTTTAGGGCTGTCCATCCTACTCTAAAAGCAAACCAGGCTGCATTAAGAATGCCACGGGGAGCAACATCAGCAGTTCCGGTCAATAAAAACCAAATCCAGCACTTTCCCTGTGGCACGTCTCTCTGCAACTAAACATTCTGTGAAACAGTAACGAATTGTTTTGCTAAGTACACTGCCTAATTAAACATTTACATGTAATAGCAAGTCTAAAGTCATCAATCACTGGAAGTTGTGTTGAAAACAATGTTGCTATGGAAATGGTGCAGAGTGCCAAGCTTTGCATAGATACACAGAACATATTGACACAATTAATGTGGAATAATTAATGCCCGCAAAAGCCAGGGATAATTAAACAAATTTCCAGAAAAATACTATAATTCTTGGCTGTGATAATGAAATTATGACAAATCACATTGTTCCATTTTTATGACAAAAACCTTGTATTAGCCAGAGCTGATCAGCAACATAGTAAATCTAGTGAGTCTCAAATCTGCATTTTGCACCAATGAAATGAATACAATTCTTTAAATTGTGAATAAGCCATTTAATTTATATCTGAATCATTGATATCTCTAGCATTCAAACATTTGGGGTCCTGAAGAAATGCACAAAAATATTAAGCATTAGACATTAGAAACATTAGATGGATATATCGGATATAAAATGGACATATCAGGTAGAAACAGGTCCTTATGGTAACCACTAAACTTTGTACTGTGTGGATATCCAACCCAAAGTCCAAATAACGCAAATGACAGGAATATTTTACGTAATCATGGAATATTTAATAAATTCATTATACTAGCTCTTTAGCCCAGCAGTTAAAGTCATATGTATCAAAATGTATGCTGGATTTTGAAATGTTTTAAGCGAACTGCTCATGTTAATTCCCAGCATATGTGACTTTGGCAAAAGCCATGCAAATTTGATTTCTTAATTGAATTGATTATCACTGAATTGCACTGTCATAATAATTCCTGAAAATGTTTTGATGAAAAACTATTTATTTTGTTTATGAGGCTGCAATGGTACACAAAGAAAATGCAATTTCTTATAATGATGGCAAATTTGCCCATTCTGTGAAAATTTGTGAAGTTAAATCTCTTAATTCACCTAATTGGAGACATGTTACTGTGAAATACTGTCAGCAGAGAAAACCGATTTCCTTGTGTTTAATGGAATTAGCTGAAGATGAAATCCTCTAACAAAGGCCAAGTAAGAAGAGAGACTGAAAAGATTGTGGAAAGGGGGAGAGAATATTTTCGCATGAATGCTGAATACAGACTTCTACTTTGTGTATGTGTGTGTGTCTTTTATTTTTATTCAGCAGTTCACCCCAAAAACCATCTTTCATTAAAAACTCATCCTCATCTTGTTTCAAACCTGTATGGCTTTCTTTCTTATGAGAAGCATAAAAGAAGATATTTTGAGAAATGTCTCAGTGTTTCTGTTCATACAACGGAGGTCAATGGTAACCAAAATTGTTTGCTTACCAATATTCTTCAAAATATCTTCTGACAATTATGACAATTTTCATTCTTGCAAGAACCATCCCTTTAACACATGTAAAGTGAGAACTATAACAGCCATGAAAATTCTTCTAAGAGCAATTTATCACATTCCACAAAAAAAAAAAAAATGTTTTTGCAATATTCTAAACATCTGTTTTATAATCTAGTTTCTTATCTACTGGCTCCTTTTTAGGATGAAATTATTGAAGCATTACATTATGCCTGTTGCAATTACAAAGTCTTTCATAGGGGGAAGATTTTAAAAAGAAGTACAAATTGTAAAGCACAAAACAAGAGCTAAAAGAAAAATTAATATTTTAAAATATATATATATTTTTTTTCATGGACAGTTCCACATGCGGAAGATGTTAGGGCCCTTACTGTTTCTTTGAAGAGAGAACAAAGATATACACTTTGTTCTGACCTAAAGGTTAAACTTGCACAGGTCCCAGCTTTTGGATAGCAGCTCATCTGGAGACAGCAGGAAAACAAACCAGAGATATTTATGTGTGTAAAAGACACATTCCATTCAATGTAAACTAGGAATGTAGAAGACAATACACTACCCTCCCTAAAAAACAATCTTCCATTAAACAGTCCATGCACTGAAGCCGTTTAGCCTTTAAAAGCCCCTATTATGAGTGGTCTGGACATGACGCATGGCTAAAGATCTTCAGGTGCTCTATCAAATAATGAGGAATGTGCTATGAGAGCATAATGGTTTATGCCCTGTGTTTTTCTTCTTCAGTTCGGGACGTCGTCCAAGGATAAAAACAGAAAGATATTCTACCTGGTCTCATGGCATAAATGTACCTGGGGGCACTTTTTATCAAGTTGCAAAATACATACCAATAAGTACATATCACTGAAGTTTCCAAAAGATATGAACAATAGAGGCAGTATAACTCCAACACCTTTTATTCCTTTATACACAAATTTACACATTTCGATTAATAAAGTGTAATTTTTGCACAATTACTCGAAAAATATCATGGTATGATTTCAAAACAGTATTAATATGTTTGGAGATTTGAAAACTGATGCTTTTGAACGTTAGCACCGCACATATCCAGCTTTGCATCTATGGGTTTTCATAGACGGTAGGTTTGTTCGGTAACATACTGGTGAGGAGCTTCAGTTTGAATTGCATGTAACCACAGTTTGACAAAGCCATTCAAATCTGCATATACTGTAAGGAAGTTCAAAAGGCACCATTGCATCAACAAATGCATTTTTATATCAGTTTTGTATTTGTTAATATTGTCGGGTATTTTTAGGGTTGGGTTTGGTGTAGGATATTTGAATTCTGAACCAACACAATACGTACCTGAAAAAACATAATAAAAACATAGCAATGTGTAAATACAGTATATCAATGCAATAAAAACATGCCATGATTACATCAATACATTATTACATAAATTACATTTCAAAAAACAGGTATTACTTATTATTAATTTGTAATACCATTTCAAAATATTTGTGTTTTACTGTGTTTTTAATCAAATAAATTCGGTATTGTTATTGTAAGTACAAGGAAATGTGTGTATATCCAATTGTACAATTGTATAACCATGAAAGTGTAATGAACTCTACAGATTGTTTACAGTAATTACATGGCAGAGCCCACAAGCTCACAAAATGGGAAAAGCGAACACAAGTGTGTTGTGTGTATTGAAAAAAGCCATTCCACAGTTGCAAATCACTGTTGAACTCCGAAAACACAAACACCAAAACCTATTGTTGTGACCTTCATAAACTTTTTTAATTTTATTTTTTTGGCTGAATAGACCAAGTGAGCGTCACATCAACAGGCACAATGCCGAGTGTCAGTTGGAGTGGTGTAAAGCACACTGCTATTGATATCTAAGACAGTGGAAACACGTTCTTTAGAGTGATGAATCACGCTTCACCATCTGGCAGTCTGACGGATGAGTATGGGTCTGGCCAATATCAGAAGAACCCTACCTGGCTGAATCTACTGAGCCAACTGTAAAGTTTGGTGGTAGACAACACCACTAAAGATCTAGAGGAAAGTCTGTTATGGTAAATTAATGTCAAAGTTCACTAGATTTTAAATATATTTTACAGACACAAGTGTTATGCTATAAAACTTGCTGTACTCTTAGAAATTGTGTACCATATAAATCATCACAAGTGTGAGAACTGACCTGAAATTCAAGACTGGCATCTTATCTTTCTTTACTTGTCATGGATGGTTAAACCATCACAGAGAAATGGGTCTTAACCAGAAAAAAAAAAAAAAAATTCACAGTGTGAGCTCAACACAAAGACCAAAATAGATGGTATCTGAGCTGGCACAAAATTACAGAGGTGAGATTTATTTATTTAAGTGTTTGCAGACTGTATTGAAGCCGTCTGAAACACACTGTCTTGTCACACAGGTGAGTGAATGTTTTTAGACACCTCAGTACAACAATAAAGAGGAACATCCATGCGATTATAAATCTGAGGTGGTCAGCAACTGGAATTAAATGTGTGTGAAAGAAGGTATTTCAATATATCTATTTTCAAACAAATTATGTATATTCAGCATTGTAATTGCTTGATAACCAAACACAAACACCACATCTCTAAAACCAGACTCAACATTTTTTTTTGCATATATGTAATGTAGTAGAAATATACAGAATAGTCAAGCTTAACATTCACTGCATAAAGGACTTAAGATTTATATTTCTGAGTGAATTTCAAGCAACCTGTGAATACTACATCATATAAAACACCACAAGACCATTTCTATTAGAAATGAATGTTACATTGAACCTTCAATTAGCAAGCTTAAATTTTCTCACAACATGAAAGACTGTAAAAAGCAGGAAAGTTTTGTAAGAAGTATAGAGGACCACTTACAGCCCACTGGCAGCAATTATGTACATCCCTAGTGACAGGTGATTTCATGGAGCTGTAGTTAATCTTATTTGCAGTGGGGTGCAATTGAAAAAGCCCAAGTAAATACTTTAATTGGCTCTGTTTGTTAGTCTAGTTTCAGTTAGGCAGAAATCCTATGTTTGTTATCGATATAAAAGCTTATCTCATCCACTGAGGAATGAAGAGCAATCACTGGAGGTGTGATCAGTCTGGCATTCAAGGACCGGATACTCAAGATTCCCACAATCACATGTTCAGTAACAAACAACTTATGGAGAAAAAAAAAAATTCTAAAAAGGGTTCATTGTAGAAATTTTTTTGTATGCGAGGATGTGCTGCCTGTGATACAACCACAATACTTTCCCCTCAAAAAACAGCATTTATTAGAAAATTATTTGGAATAAAAATCACTTAAGTGGTTGAAGCCGTCTGAAACATGCTGTCTTGTCACACAGGTGAGTAAATTCACCATTTTTAATGTCACTTTTGATTTATTTAATTTCTCCTTGTTAAATAAAGCACTGCTTGATGTATTAATTTAAAAAATAATAATAATAATTATAAAAACTATTATTATTATTTTGGAATTAGACTAACATTTGCAACAGGTAACATATAAAATTAAAGAAACACTGCATGTAATTACTTTGGTTGTTAAAATAGGTTATCAGTGTGGTGTTTCTTAATGGACAGGATACAGAGTCACAGAATGTTTCAGCTATGAGATCTGTTATGGTGGAAACAATATGAAAGACACCGGTTGATTATTTCTTAAATGATTACTTTTAATTTTTAAACTGCTTGTTAAACAATTTTAAAAGTACACTAAAAATGCCGGGTTAAAAACTGGTTATTTGGCAACACAGTACTGGTTAAATATCAGACAGAACACGTGCTTAATTATTTTAGGTTAAACGTTTGACCCAACATGTTGTTATTTAACTCAACTATAGAATTTCAACCATTATCTTATTGTTGATGGGTTGCTGTTCAGAAAAAGAAACTGCATATTATATCCTATATTGACCCAGCAGCTGGGCTAAAAACTATTTTTATATACAGTGTTTTTCAGAGTGCATGTATTCTGGATTATTTTCCTTTTTCAATCACCTGTGTGCCACTATGTAAGACTTTAGCACTTTACACAAACTGACATATTTAGCATTCATCTCTGCTAATCATGTCACTCTAAAGGCCTTTAGCAAATCAAAAAACACACACACACACACACACAACACAGACACAGACACAGATGAAAAGAAACCCTTTTCGTGTGTTAAAATTCTTAAGTAATCACCATGCTCACAAATTAGTGAAAACGTCAACCATAGGCTGCCATAGCGAGGCGCTAACAGAGATTGATAACAGGTTTACCGTCGCAGGTCTGGGTCCCTGATCTACAACACCAAGACCTGTGGGATGAAGACACACACGCAAGCGAAGGCCCGAGCTGGCGGGCAGCCGCTGTAATTGAGAGGAGATGTATTTATAGAGTGGCCTGCTCAGCATCCAGTGCCGTCTGTAAATCTGCAGGGAGCTAAAAGGAAAAATGTCACAACCCAAGGACAGGACCAAGCAGAGGGGTGTCCTGAACAGTGCCAGCAGGTAATGGGAGTGTCAGTTTTCCCCAACACTACCTTAGCAGGGGAACAGAACATATATAGGGTGAAGCTGGGAGAGAGAAGGAGAAAAAAATGATGGAATAAGTGTTTATTCAGCCTTTTGGCAGGTAAACAAAATGTGCTGCATGTGGTAACATTCCAATTAACTGCCTTTATTAAAGAATGCAATATGACTGAATAAACCTGACTGCTTTAGGATACACCAAGTCCTTAAGGGTCAGAAACATCCTTCTGCACGTTTTCACTTTTGACAATATGATAGATCAAAACTACATCATTATTTAAATACCCGAAAGTTTTCTAAGACATTGGTAAGAGTATCCAAGCTTTACTTCTTGTTTTCTGGCACATTTTGTGCCCATGTTGCTATGTACTATATGACATTTTGGATGATTAATTGCTTAAAGGCTTCCACTCACTTTTCCTACTTTGAGCATAAGGATAGAAATCCTGAGAGATTTATTGACTAAGGCTTATGAAGCTGCTTTTAGCCATTATGAAGTCAAAATATATGGAAACTTTTAAAGTCAGCATGAAACGAAAAGTGCAAACATCTTTTCTTCCCCATAGTAATGAAATCCGATTGAAACAGCTTCTCTGATCAGAAAATGGAACTTGTTTAGGAATTGATTTGATTGTTGTACTGTTGTCTTCTATTAACTGATGCGACAGACAGACGCTGTGAAAGTAAGGCAACGTTTAAGTCTTTTAATTAAAGATTATATGCACAAATTCCATAAAATTCTAAATTGTGAATTTTGATTTAACAACTTTAATGACTGAAATTACAAGAGCTGCAAGCATTCACATTAATAATAAGCAGGCAGACACATTTTAGCTTTTAGCATATATTTACCCAGCAATCACCTAGCAATTAGGTAAATATTTGTAGAATTTATTTGCAAACTGATAAACTCCACTAAAAAAAGAGCTGATTGCTGTGCATTATTCTCTACATATAGCGCGATCTGAACACTAAACACGTTTTTGTCAAAAAAGGTGGTATTGTCCACTTTCAAGGCATGTTTTATGGTAGAAGCTGACAAGCGCCCTTGTTTTTTGAACAGAAGCCGATAAATCCATTTTAGCATGCTGTAATACAGGTCAGGTGACAAGGCTGGCCTCAGATGTCACATCCACAGAACATTGGCTTAAAGTTAGAAGCATGCAGCACACTTATCTGGAAAAACTTCAGGAGCGTCGCAGTCATCATCAGATTGGTTAAATTATACAGGATTTCTGGGAGACATGTGTGTCACGTTCTTTAATGTTCCACCTGGAAACAAAGATGCTGTGACACCAAACTCCATCACGAAAGAAGAAAGGTATTGTGTTCACAACTGTGACAACGAGCACTTATCAGGATAAACTAAACGCTGGATTTATAAAAGTATGTGAAATCTTTACATTTTGAGGCATAGAATCTTTAAAAAGTGTCTAAGAGTTTCTGTTATTGTGGTGGCACTTTCATGAAATCTGACGGGCCACAAAACATAATTGTGTAAATGACCTATATTTGTTTAAGTTATTTATACTTAATCAAAACAACCCAAATGCAGTTTGATGGATATTACTTATGCACCATACAAAAAATTGTTCTTTTCAAATTAAGTCTTCATTTAACACCATGAAATATTAGTTTTTTAATACAATTTACTGTAACATATTTTAGCTCATTAAGGGAAATATATATATATATATATATATATATATATATATATAAATAATTACTATTAATTATGATTAATTGCCGTTATTTAT
>JAUCMR010016950.1:0-14811 GCA_032357425.1 Enteromius argenteus | reverse complement strand
ATTTATCCCTGCTTAACCAAATAAATATCAGATTGATATCTATATATCTATCTCAGTGGTAGTTATTTTCTAACCATCACCTTACCAATAATTTATCTGTTATGATCAACCCCTAGTGGTCGTAACAGACTAATTCCAGAATAACACTTTTTATTCTATAAATAAACAGTGTAGACAGGGTGTAAATATGAGATTTCTTTTGCAATGTAGGGTGCTTCATTAATTATAATGGAACTTACAAGAGTGACAGCTTTTAATGATTAATTTGATATTAGTTTAATACAACAGTTCAATAAATGAGATTAATTTAGCCCTATTTGGACAGGATTAGTTTAACATGGATAGATGGTGTAAAAGTAGTTATTTCTGGAGCAGTGATTTCAGTCCTGTTTGAATGTGCTATCATTACTGACAGTATTAGTAAAGATTATGGTGACTTTTACCTTCTGTAAAAAGGCGAAATTACTTCAGGTAATGCTAATCCTGTAAAACCATCAGTTAATGTGTGTGTAAATGTACAAAAGGCTTAATTTTAATTACACTGATGCCACCTATTTGACACTTTAATTTGTTGCCTTTGTCCTATTTGCATGATCTCTCTATCTTGTGACCATTATTTCTGTAATTTTATTGGTCTATAGCAGAAGAACTTAGGCTTAGAACTGCATTTTCTTTTTGCCAAAAATTGCAAAAAATAGATTGTATCGGTCAAAAAACAAACAGAATTAATTTATACAACTATAAAGGTAATTTTTTTATAATTATTTTTTTTTACTTTTTTTTTTACCCTCAGATTGCAGATTTCCAAACAGTTGTCTCTCAGCTAAATATTGTCATATCCTAATAAACCACATATCAAAAATTATTTATTCAGCTTTCAGATGATGTATAAATCTTAATTTTGAAAACTTGACCCTTATGACTGGATTTGTGGTCCAGGGTCACATTTAAACACACATAGAGCTAGACTGGATAATTATATAAAGTTACATCGCAAGCTTTACAATTTGATAAACACATTTTTCTTATTTGTTTTTATTGACACCATTTACCTCAGAATCTCCAGCTGACAGTTTGGGCTCTTCAGCCCTTCAGAAAGCAGCTTCACTCCAGAATCCTTCAGGTCATTGTTACTCAGGTCCAGCTCTTTCAGGATATTTGAGTTTGAGGATTGTAAAACTGAAGACAAATGTCCACAAGACTGAGCAGAGAGATTACACCCACATAGCCTGTGTAAAGAACAAAACAAACAACTATATTAAAAACAAATGTAAATGGCCTTCCTTTTAGATTTTGAATGTATGTTTTAGAAATTAAATTCTTCATAAGACACCTGTTGTGACAATGCAGGAAATAAATCCTCCAATCTGAAAAAGAGGTCTTGGACAAAGACCATTTGCTAATCTGCCCCTTCACCCATCCTTAGTCTCTCTCCTTTTCTCCTGGGCATATGGCCCAGGTCACAAAGAGGTTGACGGAAGGAGTGTCAAGAAATCAAGCTACTATACTCATATCATGCATCTACTGTATCTAAAGAATCCACTTGTATTATGAGAAAGATTAAAAACTTTTGTAGAGATGTGTTTTGCTGAGAAGGGGGTGTGTCCTCCATTGGGTTGTCAGTTTCCCAAATAAAAGTATAAATTGAAAGTCATGTATTTTGTCATTAACAGGAAGCTCATATTAAGACAGTAGCCTTTTGTTCGTTCAAGAACATCTGGCAGCTTTCCCAAGATAAGTCTGAACGCTAATCTCCAGGTTCAGTTGTACCTTTTGTCTTAAGGTTTTGTTTAGCACCTTATCATTTGAATGACACTTGTATGCTAAATAGATCAAGGCTGGGAAAAATCTTTTACTGGGCTGATTTCCTGTACCACATTTGCATGCTTTGTTTAGATTGATTCCACCTCTATGTACTCCTCCCACTTCAAACCTATATACTCTGCTGTGCTGAGATTCAGTCAGACTACTTTGACGACTGCAGCGCAAGAACAGTTTTTCAGAATAAAGGGAAAATTCTGCTTTAAGATATCCAAAGTGTCTCCCAAAAGGTATTTTATGTTTTTACAACTGATCTCAAGATTTCTTTATATCAAATATTTACTATGATATGTATATATTTTGGTAACACTTTATTTCAATAGTCCACTAACATTAAGTAACTTTGCAAATACATGTCAGCTAAAAGTTATTAGAGTAACATCTCCTAACACTTTATTTTGATGAGTTCACAACATACTTAATATTGACTTTTAGAAGGTTTGCAAGTATATGTCAACTTATTCTACTAACCCTAAACCTAGCCTAACAGTCTACTCTGAGAGTTAGTATACATGTAGTTGTGAATTAATGAGAATTAGCTGACATGTAGTTACAAAGTTACTTATAGTTAGTAAAATGTCTAAATGGACTATCGAAATAAAGTGTAACCATATTTTTTAACTGGAACTGAATTTAATTCTGAATTGGTTTCTAATTGTTATGCAATACAACCCTACCTAACCAATAATAAATTGTTATATGTGGTTTATTCTGATCTCTTCTGAAATCTTTTCTCCAATTAGATTTAATTTTTAAGTGACTTGTGACCAGGTATGGTGACCCATACTTGGAATTCATGCTCTGCATTTAACCCACCCAAAGTGTACACACACAGCAGTGGGCAGCAAATGCTGCCGTCTAACCAATCTGCATACTTAAGTACCAATGGTGAGTGGGGTATTTAGTCACTTAATTACACTCTGTGGCCTGCATGAGACCAGAATTGACAAATTTGAATTCAATGAGCAGCCAAGTGAATTTCTAACCCTTAATAAATGAATAATTGAAAGTATGGGATTTCCAAAATGATCAAATATCTAAATTAAAGTGCAATCCATATATGTGATCAGTTCTTAATTACAAATATTGCCTAAATGTTATGATCACTTGAAATTGGAGTATTCTTCAGATTTACTTACCGAACTGATCTGGATTCTTTAGCTACAGGTAACAAATAATGAAGAACTTCATCTCCTGTGTGTTGTGCTCCAATAAACTCTTTTAGATAAAAAAAATCCATCTTCTGCTCTGATGTCAGCAACACATAAACCAGAGCTGACCACTGTGAAGAGGAGAGTTTGGTTTCTCTTATTTCTCCAGATTTCAGATAATCTTGGATCTCCTTCATCAGTGAATCATCACCCAGTTCATTCAGACAGTGAAACAGATTGATGGATTTCTCTGTAGAATGACTTTTTCTGATCTTCTGTTTGATGAACTGAACTGTTTCCTCTTTGCTGTAGGAGCAGCTTCCTGTCTGTGGCAGTAGTTTTCTTAAGAGAGTCTGATTAGACTCCACTGAGAGACCCAGAAGAAACCGCAGGAAAAGATCCAAGTGTCCATTCTTATTCTGTAAAGCTTCATCCACAGCTCGCTGATGCAGCTCAGATAATGAATTATATTTCTTCTGGTAAAATATCTTAGACAACAAACTTTGTTTGATTTGGTCAAATACATTTCCCTTCTTGATTGTAAAGGATAGATGCGCATATAGAGCTGCTAAATGTTCCTGAAGGCTCAGATGAATGAAGCAGAAGACTTTTCCCTGAAACAAGCCCAGTTCCTCTCTGAAGATCTGAGTGCACAGTCCTGAGTAAACTGATGCTTCTGTCACATCAATGCCACACTTTCTCAGGTCTTCATCATAGAAGATCAGGTTTCCTTTCACAAGCTGCTGGAAAGCCAGTTTCCCCAGTTTGAGGATCATGTCTTCCTCTGCCATGTTCTTCTCATAGTCCTTCTCATGTTTGATGTTGGTCTGAAGGATCAGGAAGTGTGTGTACATTTGAGTGAGAGTCTTGGGAATCTCTCCACTCTCTGCTCGACTCAAGATCGTCTCAAGAACAGTGGCTGAGATCCAGCAGAACACTGGGATGTGGCACATGATGAAGAGGCTCCTGGAGGACTTCAGGTGTGAGATGATCCTGTCGGCCAGACTCTTATCACTGATCCTCTTCCTGAAGTATTCCTCTTTCTGTGGCTCATTGAAGCCTCGTACCTCTGTCACTCGGTGGACACACTCAGAGGGGACGAGATCAGCTGCTGCTGGTCTGGAGGTGATCCAGATGAGAGCAGAGGGAAGCAGATTCCCCACAATCAGGTTCATCAGCAGCACATCCACTGAGGCTAACTCTGATATATTACACAGTTTCACATCACTCTGAAAGTCCAGAGACAGACGACACTCGTCCAGACCATCAAAGATGAACAAAACTCTAAATGCATCACTAGCTATTTCAATTTCTTTAATGTCAGGGAAAAAGACTTGAAGAAGATCTGAAAGACTGAGTGTTTTGCTCTTCATCAAGTTGATTTCTCTGAAAGGAAGTGGAAATATGAGCTGGATGTCCTGATTCTCTTTCTCTTCGGCCCAGTCCAGGATGAACTTCTGTACAGAGACTGTTTTTCCAATGCCAGCGACTCCCTTTGTCAGCACAGTTCTGATGGCTTTGTCTTGTCCAGGTAAAGGTCTGAAGATGTCATTGCATTTGATGGCTGTGTCCTCTGTTGCTGCTCTCCTGGATTGTGTCTCAATCTGTCTCACCTCATGCTCATTATTGATCTCTCCTCTCTCACTCTCTGTGATGTAGAGCTCTGTGTAGATTTCATTCAACAGTGTTGGGTTTCTCTGTGTCGCTGTTCCCTCACACAGACACTCAAACTTCTTCAGCAGATTTGATTTAAATATGCTGAGGACTTCATGACTATGAAATAAAATCAGTAAGAATAATGCTTTGTGTATTCTGTTATATTTAAATCATATCTATTACAGAAATGTTATACCTGAGAACAGGCCGTGTATCTCCACTCTTAACATCTAATGACTGATTCACAGATGTCTCTCTCTTCATAGACACACTTCTGGACTCTGCTTCTGATCTCTTCTGATGAACTGGACTAAAACAGAGAGAGATTCAACTTAATCACTTAAATTTTTTTAGCAACAGTTATTCATTTATTATCATTCATTCAAATTACAATCATTTCATACAATATACAGTAGGTGGCTGACCAGAATGAGTTTTAGGCACCGCCGCTGCTGTCTGCAGAGTGTTTGCAGCTTTTGACAGTTTAGTGGCGCTTTAATCATAAGTTATTAAACAAAGTCTTCAAAGCACATTTTTCACAAATAGCCGTCAATTTGCCTTGCTGATGTGTTACTGTAACAATAGTTCCCCTGTTGACCCACCAGATGGCATCCTATTTCCACCTCACATTTTAGAACTCATCTGTCACTCAAGGACTTCAACCCCCATCATGCACTTCACCCTGATTACACATCACACCTGTTTCTTGTAACCACTCCCCCATTACTCAGTATAAATACAGCTATCTTGCCTTCAGTCAATCGCAAAGTTTTGTATTGCCCCAGCTACATCTCTGAGCGTTTCCTTCCTTGTTTCACGTGTTTTGACTTGGACTGTTTATCATTGTATGATTGTTCGCTGACCCTCTGCTCTGTTTACTGTTTATGCCTCTGAATAACCTACATTGCTCTGTCTGCCGGTGTTTTGACCCTGTCTGCCTGATCTGAATAAAGATGTTGCGAATGGATCCGCACGCCCCCATCTCCTCCGTTACAGTTACATTTGACAGCTGCCGTCGGCAGAAAATAAAGGAAAAAAAACTGTAGTTAATATTCACAAATTACAATTTAGTAGGCTACTTATGGAGTTATTTGCCTTTCTTAGAACTAAAAAATTGCGCTTTACTTTGCATCGGAGCATAAAAAATAGTAGCCTATTTTAGTAGGCTAGGAAACATGCACGAATATGCAAAATAAAAATAATGGTCCTTGGTAACAGGCTAGACAAAGCCAGGCTTGGGGCTCATATGTGAGCACCTGGTGGCCGGGTCTTACCCCACGGTACCGGCCCGAAAGAGTGACGTGGGGCCATCCTTCCGTGGGCCCACCACATTGCTCATAGCCCCCCAGCTCAACTGCCATGTGTTGGAGTTTACCTCAGTGAACAAGAGGGTTGTTTCTCTGCACCTTCGGGTCAGGATTAGGTCTCTCACTAGTTATTTATTAATACAGGCAGAATACCTGGCCTTCTTGGGGTCTCTGGGAGGGATGCTGGAAAGTACTCCAACTGGGGACTCCGTCGTTCTACTGGGGGAATTCACTGCTCATGTGGGTGATTCTAGTGACACCTGGAGGGGCGTGATTGGGAGGAACGGCCCCCGTGATCTGAACCTGAGTGGTGTTCTGTTGTTGGACTAGTCACAGTTTGTCCATAACGAACACCATGTTCGAGCATAAGGGTGCCCATCGGTGCACGTGGTACCAGGACACCATAGGGTGGAGGTTTATGATCAACTTTGTCTTGTACACTGAAGAAAGGGGCAGAGCTGTCAACTGATCACCACCGCCCAAACGTACTGTGAGGGTCTTTTGGGAACGTTTGGCAGAGCCCCCTGTCAGAGAGGCCTTCAACTGCCACCTTTGGCAAAGCTTTAACCGGTTCCCGAGGGAGGTTAAGCGAAAGTAGATGGATGGATGGATGGATATTAAAAAAACTGTTTACTTAAACTTTATAATATATGATAATATAAACTGTATAGCAAAATGTCTTATAAGTGTCATACCCGAGTCCAGGCTGTGAATCTCCACTCTTAAACATTATTGGCTCATCCATAGACACTTCACTCTTCATAGACACACAGCTGGACTCTGCTTTTGATCTCTTCTGATGAACTGAACTGAAACAGAGAGAGATTCAACTTAATCACTAAAATTACTGTATTTAGCAACAGTTATTCATTTATTATCATTCCTTCAAATTGTAATTATTTCATACAATATATTTACTTAAATTTTGTAATATATGATAATAGAAACTGTATAGCAAAACATCATATAAGTGTCATACGCAATTCCAAGCTGTGAATCTCCACTCTTAAACATTATTGGCTCATCCATAGACACTTTAGTCTTCAAAGACACACAGCTGGGCTCTGGTTCTGATCTCTTCTTTACTGAGCTAAAACAGAACAGATGTAATACTTTATAATCAGAATCATCATATATATTGAAAGATATAGGCATCTTAGTGTACTTTATTGAAATTATGATTTTATTTATGTAAGAGAAAAGCTTAATTGTGTTACCTGCAGTCTGGAAAATACTTTTCATCTCCAGATGTTTGTGTTTCATTCATGATGGATCTAAACAGTTTGTCTCCACCACTAACTGAAGATGGAAATGACAAAATCACAAAAACTACAGTAACTAATTAAACATCTTATAATGATGTAAATCATTCTATTAAACATTTTAAGTTGTTCTGTTTTGAAAAGAATCAATTATGTTTTTATGAAATGGCTTAACATCAACTCTGTACATTTACATTCACTTTTATATCATTCTCATCGTGTCATTCATCTCAATCTCAAGCCAAATTCAGACGGCGATAAATAAATTGCTGCGATTCACTAATATTCACCCTTTTTCTGTTAGTAAACATTGTGATGTTTTTGTGTGGTCAGAGCTTAAGTGAAGGCAGAAAGATTCCCCTGACCGCTTCACTAACACTAACTGTGAAGTTTGTTAGCTTGTATTTTTAGCAATTACTGGATAAAGTCAGATTTACCTGCATATGTAAGGTCACTCACTGTGCAGGATTTTGTTATTTAAATAAGTTAACTTTAAAGGTGACCTAAAACAGATAGGTTTGGCCAATGTCAATCTTGAAATCCTTCTCATCTCCAAAAAGTCTTTAGCTTAATCATTCTCTGTGAAAAATGCCGAGCTACTGGAGGCGTGCTGTGTGGGATAAAAAGTGACATGATGCCCTCTGCTATTCTGTCATTAATTACTCACCCTCATGTCTTTCCAAACCCATAAGACTTTCGTTCATCTTCGGAACACAAATTAAGATATTTTTGATGAGATCAGAGAGACATCTTACCCTCCATAGACAGAAATACAACTGAAATGATCTCAGATCCAGAAATGTGGTAAAAACAACGGTAAAAAAAGTCCATGTGACATCAGTGCATCAACTGTTTTGTGACGATATTTTTGTTTTATTTGTGCAAAAAGGTACTCTCATAGCATCGCAAAAGTGAGGTTGAGCCACTGATGTCACATTTTTGTTTGACGGGTGTTTTTACCATGTTTCTGGACCTGGGATCATTTTGCTTTCTTTGGTCTATGTGTTTCTGGGAGAAATGCCCACATAAGCAGTTCCATCCACAACTACGTCATTAATACTGAGTTCAGACTGCATGATTTTAGCCTCGATTTTGACTCGCCGACAGGTTTTGAGAAATCGCAGAAATCACAGGCAAATCGCAGGCAAGTCGTTGCTCGTTCATGCAAGTGACAATAACACAGTGTGAAATATCAAAGACGCGATCTGAGAGAATCGCAGACGTGTCGCCGACACCCGTGAGATATTTCGCATGCTAAATATCTAGACATATTGGCGATGTGTTCTGACTGAATAACATCGGCAATTAATTACAGCCAATGAGAGAGCAACTGCGTGGTGTTGGGGGAGGAGTTACGAAAGTATCGAATTATATAATTTTCTTTTCGTTGCAAATGAGCGCACATGCAATTTGTATTGCAAGCTTATTTTGCTTGCTATCATTTTTAATAATATTTCCAGTCTCACGTGAGAACTCCGGTCTTGCACACGTGACCTCGCGTTGTTTCCATGTCACTTTTCGCATGTGTTTGGCAGTGACACAAAGTTGTAGGCGATCCTTCCTGTTGTGAAGTCATGCGGTGTGAAAACCCTTGTTCATGCAGTGTGCACACAGCAGCGACTGAATGTTACCCCAGATAGTCATGCAGTGTGAAAACACCTGTGACAAGACTACTTTGAAAATCATGCAGTCTGAAATCAGCATAAGAGAAACAATCGAAAAAAAAAAACTCTGAAAATTGTACAAAGTTGGAAGTACGATTTTTTGGCACATAAATACTCTGTCATATGTCCAAATTATATTTTGAAAATTTGTCCACGCGTAGCACGAGAATCCAACTTTTTATTAGTGTAAACAACTCTGAATGCATGAAAGTCCACATGACTCCAAAACCAAAGAAAGGATGAACGATCTGACGGTTGAGTGACTCACATTTATAGAGAAACCTTACGTGCATGTGTAAGTATACACATCCTGTAAATTATCTAAGCTAAGTTTACGGTGACATTACAGTACCTTTACAATACGTTATTTAAATTTTTTAATATATAAAATGTATTTATTACATTTCATATTTCTTACAGTGTAAATGTGACAACATTGTCAGAGCCATTAATTTAGGTTTTAACAACAGCAGACTACTTTCATTTACAGTTTTTATACACATTAAAATAGTTTTCACAGATAATTAGAGTGAACAATCTGACTGAATGCAGTCTTATAAATCCTTTTTGTTCATATTTAATCCTGTTTAATAAGTGCTTCATGATTAATATAGTATTTAATGTTTTCTTACATGAACAAGGAAGTATCTTTCTGCTCCACAGCTGAAGACTTGATTTGATCAAAATATTCAGTTTCTACACAAGTTCTCAAAATGTCCTTGCTTTCCCATTATGTTCATGTATCATCCCACATGAGCAAATTAAAAAGATTAATGATCAGTTTTTCAAAATAGAGAAAAAAAATCTTACAATCAAGTGTAAAAGTCACACGTAAAACATAATCTGCCTTCACTTTCAGTTTGTCAGCAAGGTGGTAAAACCTGTTTGGTGTAATGATACACGCTTCAGGAATGGGTACAAAAGAAGGATTCAAAGGAAGGCGTGTTTAATCACGACAGAACAGGAGTCAAACAACAAACTGAACTAAACAGACAGGGCTTTTAAACTCAGGATAACGAAAATCAAACATCTCTCTTCTTCTTTTCTTTCCTTTTTCTTTTTCTTTACAATACATCAAACTGTATCAAACATGCCAGTACAATGACTTTTCCATTTGAACAATGCAATTAATTGTATAAACAATAACTCATATTTTTTTAAGCAAAGTCCCAGATTGTGATCCACTCCATCCAATGAACTTATCAACTGTTTCTGAGTCATCATTCAAAGTCTTTTAGGTATGCAGGCTTTCTAATAGGCCAACCCCTTCTTGAACAGGGAATATGATTTGGAAATGGGGCAGGGTGATTCTCTATTTTACAGCCATTTTCTCGACTCTCTGGGGACCGTTGCTCTGGTGATCTCTGTATTTGCATCCTCTTTACCTGTGGTGAAGCATCACCAAGTTCCTTGCTCAATCTCAGATGTTTTCTGTTCCTTCTCAGCACTTGTCCATTTTCCATCTTAATTTCATAAGATCTTTGTTCAACTGGCCTTATCACTGAAGCTTTTGGCCTCCATTGTGTCTGTCCTGTCAGGGACTGTATTCTCACTTGATCTTTGTAATGCAGCTCTTTGAGATCTTTCGCTGTCTCATCATAGTACGTTGCTTGTCTCTGTTGCCTGTTTTTTTGTAATTTCCTGTCTTATAGATATAACTCCTGGATGGAAGGATATAACTCTCACACATTGAGAGCAGTGTTTTGGTGCGTTGTCCCATCAGTGCCATTGCTGGGCTACTATCAGCACCCTGGCTTGGTGTATTTGTGGTGATCCAACATTGCTAAGTAGGGACTCTGCTGTTTCCGCATTGGCCATTAGTCTCTTTGCACTTTTCACCGCTGACTACACTTTTCCATTACTCTGTGGATATCTTGGCGAAGAGGTTTTATGTTTAAAGTCCCAAGTTTTGCTGAATTCATTGAATTCCTCTGATGGATACTGGGGTCCATTGTCTGAAAACACTATGTCTGGAATGCCATTTCTTGCAAAATATGCTTTTAATTTGTGTATGAAAGTCTTTGATCAGATCATTAGTTCAGTTTATGGATTTCTCTAATAGCGAGCTGATGATTTCATTCAGGTGTGTTAAATAAGGGACAGTTCACTTTCGGGACAGTTCGGGTCCGACTCCAAGAGTTTTGCACACTTCACATCCTTTTTCTCCAATTAAGTAATGTAGTAGTTTTAATTTATATTCATCCGTTTTGTCTTCCAACATCAGATCCATGTATAAACTGAATTCTTCCTTCCATCTTTTCCATACAAGCGCCAAATTGCTGTCATAAAAGTATTTTTCCTGGAGGTTTTAAGGCACTCTCCATTTTGCTACTGTTGCGGGTGATATCGATCACTCATTTACTCACTGTAAAACCATGGGTCTGTGCGGCTGTCGGAGTTCAAGCAAACACTCAGATGCTCTCTTTCTCGTGAGCAGCGGTTAAATCCATATTTTCATATCTCTAGTAATCAAAAACGACAGAACCGCTGTTATCTATTGTTTGTTTCCATTCTATGCTGATATTTACTGCTGCCACCATGTTAAAGCACACACTGGTTATTCAGGTGTGTCCAGTCTGGTGTGTACACTAATCACAGAATGATGTTTCCTGAGGTCAATAGCCTGTGTAGGACAGGATTAACCCATTTTAAGTAAGTGTATATAGTAATGAAGTGTATATCAGTTACTTTATCTACTTTTTAAACCAATAAATCTGGATGTGTTTTTTAAACCCTTACCGCTTCACAAGAGCCTACAAGGTCCTGGTACCCAGAGTCACTTCACAGTGGAAACAGAGCTCAGCAGTTGGCTGAACTCACTGCCAGTAAGTTAGTGTAGGCAAAATGATGACATATATGAATGAATGGTTTATATTTACCCCTTGCTTTATTTCCTGTAGTGTCGAGTGTGAGAAACAGGTAGGTTCTTGTGAGGTGTAGGTGTTTTAGGTCGATGAGGAAGCACAAGGAGCCACATTCATTGCAGGTTACCTTGGAAAATAAAAAACCTGTTCATAAAACTAATGTTTGATGGTTCTCATCAGTGTTCTCTTTGTAGTATAAGCTTCACTTTATACACATGTACTGATATTGGCTTTTGTCTTCAGATCAGTTTAAAAGCGGACACAGTGCCTGTTGAGCTAACAAGCTCATCTTGCATGCACTGCAGGCAAAGCACTGTGCAATCTTCTTGTAGCGATGCTTTTCCAAACGGCTCACTTCAGCATGATGAAGACTGTACCACCAACTATGGCATCCACAAGCAGGCTGCAAACACGGCACAGGTAACATAACCACAAGCCAAGCTACACACTAGAATCGCAAAGTAATGGTAGATAATTGGAAATATACAGTTTCTATTGTTGTTTTTCAGGGGATTGTTGCAGAGACTACGGATCAGTTGGTAGGATCTCTCTCAGAAGTGTATGCTAACTTGGACAACAAATGGGGGGACATTGAGCAGTGGATGGTACATTTACTGTTGAGTTTCATCAGCATGTTATTTATTTATTTCTTTTTTACACACGTGATAGAGATTGCAAAACAGGAGGTGTTCATGCTCTATTTGTTAATAATTAGCATGTTTGATGTATCAGGGTTGCATGTCTCAACACTAGGTCAATACCTCTACATGATTTGCAAATCTCTACAGAGCATACACGGGTAATAAAGAAAAATGTTATAAGTAGAGACTGAGCAATGTTCCTATTGAGGCAAGGGTTTATGGAGCGAGATTAGTCTCAATAATTCAGGCAAAAGACACTAAATTCATGTAAAAGAAAAACATTATGTAATCAGAATTTTTTTTTTCATAAACTGAGGTATGAGACAACGTTTTTACTAACGTACTGACCATTTTGTTATTATTTTAACATTTATGCATCCATAAACTGCAGAATGCTGCTCATAATGTG
Organism: Enteromius argenteus; assembly: GCA_032357425.1. Taxonomy (NCBI): domain Eukaryota; kingdom Metazoa; phylum Chordata; class Actinopteri; order Cypriniformes; family Cyprinidae; genus Enteromius; species Enteromius argenteus. The sequence continues at coordinate 2,036 of JAUCMR010016950.1, read as the reverse complement.
TTATTTATTGTTTCTGACACGATGTGAAAAATTTTACTGCATGAGAACTGTTTGAACATTTCCAGCACGTTTTAATAATACTATGATAATATTCTTAACCATGATCATTTTGGTCACTGAAGTTGAAATTTTCATACAATTTCAAAGAATTCTTAGATCCTTTTAAAGGGTTTTTTGAGGGGTTCAAACCTGTTTATTAGAAGGAGGTGACCCAATACTTTTGGCAATATACTGTATCTCTTTTTTTAAACAAGTTTTTCTAATAATGAATCTGCCACAAAATAAGCAAATCAACCATTTGGACTATTTGACATCTGCATTTACATCTTCAGGACATGTTCTTTTAGGTTGTTTGCTCATCTGCAATACGTCTAATGGACGTCTCCTTTTAGATGTCAAATAGATGTCTATTAGATGTCTTTAAGATGTTTATAATTTAGAATGTCTGTAAAACTGACATCTGAAAGACATCTGCCAGATGTTTATAGACAGCAGATGCTTTCAAGATCAAGAGATCCTTAACATACATTTAAGTACAGTTTTTGTTGTAACCGAGTACACACGCTGTCAACATGGACATACCATGTAAGAGAATTGTCAGTGGACTCCCAAATATTTGTATGAGGACACTTGTGTTTTTGAGGCATTACGAATGTATACGGGACTATGATCTCCCACTGACTTGGGGGTCAATTCACATTTATAATTAGGTGCTGAGCATCACACCACTCTACAAACTGGTTCATTTCAGAGTGGTAGATAGATTCATGCTGCTCTTTATCCATTAGGCTAAGGACTGCAGTGTTGTCACTGAATTTTACTATGGAATTGTACGCATTATTATTGCTCACAAGGAGTTCCTGTACTAATACTACAGGAATCAGAGATCATCATATTAAACTTAATCTGTTGAGTTCTGTCAGTTAAGATAGAAAAAAACCACTTAGGACCGATAGAAGGAATAGCATCCATTTGTTTCAGTTTGTCAAGTAACAAATAAGGTTGCAAAGTAATAAAAGCTGATCTAAAATCAATAAAAAGGAGACATAATCCCCTAATGTTTAGAGACTAAGTAAATTATACTCTCAACTGCATCGTCTGTACTTCTTCCTTGTCTGTAGGCAAACTGCCATGGGTCTAACTTTGAATTTACTTCATTTTTTAGTAAAGAAACAATATACTTCTCAAAATATTTAATTACAATTGATGTTAAATGCCACAGGTCTATAGTCATTGTTCTCAGATGGATGTAGCTTATTTGATATTAAAATAATCACTGATTTTTTTTCTCAAATTGCTTGATGTTACGCAAATCAAGTGAGAGCTGAAAAGTGTACACCAGACAGGGGTGAGTTCTGTGGCACAGGTTTTCAAAAGCCGTGCAGAGATCCCATCTGGTCCTTTAGGCTTAGTTGTACACAGCTGGCGAAACTATCAACTTATCAACTACTAATCACTAGCGTCAGAAGTATTCACATTCATTATTTAGGTAAAAGTATAGATACTAAGGTTTAAAAAGACTTGTGTAGAAGTTGAAGTATCAACTCAAGCACCAGTTTCAAAACTACTTAAAGTATAAAAGTAAAAGTAATGAAAGGGAAAAAATACCATTAAGGACAAAAGCTTAGGCCATGCCACAGGGGCCTATTGTGGTAACGAGTTACAAAGTTAGTATAGCCTACTTATCACAACATTGTCAATCGCAAAAGCTAATTTATTCAAACTTCTCTCTACCGGACTACCTACTGTAGCTTAATTTGCAGAGGACGAAGAGAAAGCACCCGTTTGATAAGTGAGCCAGTAGTGGTGAAATAATCTCTTTTGAGTAATGAACGACCTCAACACTGGCTATAGCCGCATTTCCATTACAGATTTGAAATAGGAGTAATGGGGCAATTTTTAAAATGTAAGGAGTAGAAAGTACAGAATTTGGCCAGGGTGCCGAGGTCATACCTCAACCTTTTTTTCAAAAGACATCTGGGATTTTTAATGACCACAGAGAGTCAGGACCTTGGTTTAATGACTCATCCGAAGTA
>JAUCMR010016850.1:0-14818 GCA_032357425.1 Enteromius argenteus | reverse complement strand
GCGAGTTCCCATATGTAACGTCTCCGTTCCCTCCTTCAGGGAACGTGGGTTACGTTCGTAACCTAGACGTTTTTATCCAACCCGTTACATTCGGTATGCATTAGTTTGTGTTTTTAAGGCTATACATTAAGAGTTGTGAGCACATTATATGCCCAGGAACACATGCCAGTTGTGTGCATGTGAGACTTGAGGTAATAAAAGGAAGTACTGTCACTGAGCAGCCAACATCCTACACAGACAGATTTCAAACCCCAGTGTTCCTGTAGCATGGCCTTCTGTCAGCCGAGCTGGATCTGGGATGAGAGAGCAACAGCATAGATGGTGGAAGAGTGGGAGTGAGGGGGAAACAAAGAAAAATCAGAGGTATAAGAAGAATGAAAAAATACAAACCTTTAACAAAATGCAACAAATGCAAAAGTCTGTGAGAGGTAAAGAATAAAGGAGGAGAAGCTGGAAAAAGAGTGAGAATTCAGGTATGTTGCATGAAAGATTTAGGGAGAAATAGATAAAATATTTGAATAGTCATGTTTGCCTAAGGAACAAGAGAGAAATGAGACAGGCAGATGGAGCTCACACGACTGAGACAAGGAAAGGAGCTAATCAAGTGTGGATGTGTGAAGAGGTGAGAAGTACTAACAAAATGGAAAAGTCATTAAGTCATGGAGAAAATTCAGGTAGAGACAGAGAAAAATAAAATGCCAAAAAGAAGAGATGGTGAGACAGGGTAAGACAGAAAATAATAAGTAGTATATTGACATTTTTTGTATTTATTATTTCAATTGTGTAAGTCAACCTATAATTTTTAACAATGGATCTTAAATTGTATTTCAGAAATATTTCCAAAATGGATTGGCAGACTTAAAACTTAATTTATATACAGTATCTACTGTATGTATATATGTATGTGTGTAATTTAAATTCACATTTACATTTTTGTCCACTTCTGAAAATAAATCAATGGAACAATAGGATGGGATAAGATGGTTACTTATGAATAAACATATTGCATTAAATAATGAAGAGTGTTAATAAAAGTTGGATTTTATTCTATATTTCATGAAATTATATATTTGTTTTATGGTTATTAGAGTCAGTTTGCACATTACACTCTAAAACCAGCAAGCAAAATCTTGTTTTTTTTAAATGTTTCTTGTGAAAGTCAGATATATTACATAAAAAAATAATAATAATAATAATAAAAAAAAAATATCTGATGAAATATTTGTAGGAGGTAGTTTCCCTTAGAAATGTGTGACCGAAGAAAGCAGAACGTCAGAGTGCTGTAGAAGAGCAGCAGAGCAGATGAATTATATATTAACACTTGCTGCTCTGACTCTGCCCATGCAGTGACTTCTGCTCTGAATGTGTGGATGTTTTCGGAGCATTTAAAAACACTGTATCTACTATTCCTCTTCTATCAGTAATTAATAAATGCTACTGTTTTTGTGTAACCCAAAAGGGATATAACCTTAGACATCGACATCATTCTCAAGTGGTTCTCATAATCTGTTATCCCTAAATCAACATCCTTCCCTAAATCACTTCATTATCAGCTCCAGATTTTAATTAGGCCTTTAACTCTGTACACAGCGCTCACTTGTGTGAGTCAATTGGACAATTAATTAGTCAAATAAGTCTCACGGCCTTTTGAATCATTTTAATCGTTGGTTGTTTTATAGCTTGCTCACTTCACATTTTAATGTTATTTTTGCATCTCCTCATGAAGTGATTCTGCATTGTCCATTAATCAAATCGTTCTAATTGTCCATATATCACAGCTCATATACGCCACAGATTTCCAACAATATTTTAGTTTAATTAAGATTTAAACCTGTCAGATGGTGTCAAAAGATAATTTTAGATAATTATGTATGCAGAGAAATTGTTTCCACCAGGCAGTAAGGGTAATTGGACTTTTTTATCTTACAATTGTGAGAATTTTTTAAATAAAAGTCACTTTTTTATTTAAGGCCAAAACATATAGGGAAAAATATACTATTTTAGTAAAAGAAATAAAAAAATAAAAAAATAAAAATAAAAAAAAAACGCACACACATGCACATATACTGTATATATATAATTTAAGTCAATGTTTGGCTAGTCAGTTATGAAAAATGTCAGAATATTTCTGAGAAAAAAAGAAGAAAAAACTCTGAATTGTGAAATAAAAAGGCACAATTACGTATTTATTGATTTATTTATTTTATTTAGTCTGTAAACAGGCTTTATTAGAAATCAGATCATAAATCCTGGAAGAAAAAGGATAGTTTTAAAATTTCACCATATTGCATTTTAAATCTTTAAACCTCTTGAAAAGACACATTGCAGTATATCTTTTGGGTGCTGTTATGCTTCTGTACTTACTAGTTTTCCTAACGAAATTGACCACCAAGCCTCATTTGGTCAACTAGCATTACCAGAACTACATCGCTGGTTAAATTTGTCCATCATCAATACAATTTAATAATTCAAAATTTCTGAAATCACAAAGACTAAGTTAGATTTACTGAACAGAATTGTATTTATTTATTGCTTGTTATTGCTTTATGCCTGAAAGACATCTTTCAGTGAATGTGTAGCTCACACCATTACTTTATTGTTTTATAAAGGCATATATTGCAAAAGACTGTGTTGATAAATAGGTTTACAATGCATCTCCTTATTTTCTGCTGAGTTCATTGTGCTGTGTGTGGCAAAAATATGCTTCCACACAGTGTAAATAGTATAACCTGCTAAAATGGGTGTCAAAATAAATATGCAGACCTAACATATAATGCAAACTGTTACAAGTAACATTCCCCAGCTGTACCTCAGAATAAACCTTATTTATTCCCTTTGGAAAGAACATGCGTTGTATAACTCAGAAATCAACAAGAGCCTCTTGCATGGCGGGCAAAAATTAACACTAAACTATAAATGGTAACTCATTAAGTAAAGAGCCAACAGGAATCAATATGTAAGTAAGATAATCTTAGAACATGCACCTGCATGCAAGAAGCAAACAGGTGCAATTATATGTCATCTAAGCTTATTGACAAACCAGTGTAACCCACAGTGTTGTACCGCTGGCAGCAGTCCTTAGATTGCCGTGAATCAAAACGCCTGTCGTCTTTAATGTCTGGCCTGATGATATTTGTGGTTTTAAATGAACTAAAAGAATGAAGAATGATTGAGGAAGAAATTCATATTGACATTTTTGCTGCCCGTGTGTTTGTGTCAGCTCATATTTCTTGAAACAGAGACAGTAAACACTGATCAGCTGATTGTACGCGCGCGCATATGTGTGTGTGTCCTGCTGTGAGCTCCGAGGTTCAGCAGTGATTTGGCTTCATGTTTCACAACAGAGAACAAAGACAGGTGGAGAACAGCAGGACTCCAATAATACACCCCATGAACACCACTACAACCCACCCACTCTTGCTGACACACATACACACACATGAGCACACAGAAATGATCTTACATATTGCAAGCAATCACTGCTATAATTTGGGAAAAGCATTTGGGGTTTTCATTGCTTGAGTACTTTCCATTTAAACGCAAACACTTTCTCAGCAGTTAATGGAGAGAAAAATAAGTTTAGTTTCTTTGCCATTGTTTTACTTCTGATAGATTTATTTAATTATTTAAAATGAACTAAAATAACTACAATTTATTTATTTTAGTTAGTGGAAGTTCAAAAAAAGTGTCTTGGAAACTTTTTACCTTGGCCTCTGGATTTATTTTTGCTACTTTTCAAATGCCTTTATTTATTTGTTTTGTTGTATGAGGACTTTCACTCTTAAAGTAGGCTTTTATGTTAAATCTATGACCTGATGTGTGAGGTACACATAAAGAGAAATCACAGCCCAGTCTCACGGCAATTCGTATAATCTCAGTCGTACGAATTCAGTACATTGTTTGCTAAACTGTACGTATTTTACGAGTTGCCATTTTGTATGAAATTGTACAAATGACCTACACCTAACCCCGATGCTAAACCTACCTGTCATGGAGTTTCAGACAAATCGTACACAATCGTACAAGTGAGGTTGTACAAATTTGTATGAACTAGAATGAATTAGCCACTCTTAAAATAATAATAATAAAAATAAAAAAACTAATTTAATTGTGTAAATTTATTATGCATAAGATGGTTGTTATGACATTTTCCTTAGCAAGAAGTCTGACATTTTATTTCACTGCCAAAAAAAACAACAAAAAACACCCATATGCTTTCTATAAAACAACATGACTAATTGCTTAAGTGAAGTCCATTAGCCTGTGGAGAATAAACGTAGAAGTTATATAAAGAAATGCCACAAAAATTCAGTGGCAATTCACAAACATTCTACTTCCTATAGAGAGGAGCTATGATTCACAATGATCCAGGGAATTTGTGATTAATCTGAATAATAAAAAGAAAAACAGATATCGAACCATTTACAACTTAATTAACTGTAACTTTTGGTATTTTCTCCATTGTCCTTGGTGCAAAAATAGTTTGAATATGAGCTTTTTAAAGACCTTGCTGTGTTCACAGACACACAGTGATATGAAGTTTCTCATTTTAGTTATTGATGTATACAGAACGCAATTCTATGATGATTTTACTTTCATGCACGCAAGCTGTTTATCAGAAGTGTTATATATTGCCTCATTAATATTACAGTGTGATCAAGAGTGTGCTCAAACTGTTATTTTGGCTTTGAAACATACAAATGCATATGCTTTAGGCTGCTACACAAAAAACAAAAACAACAAGATGTGTGTATGCATTTATCTGTTTGTAAGATTTTAACCTTCATTGCTTCTTGGGATTTAATATCTCCTCAGTTTGTCTTTTTAAGAGAGAGAGAAATCGAGGTGTATTTATGCTCAAGTGAAAAGTGCTGTTTTAATCATTTCATATCTTCTGGTTTTACTCATTTGTACTTCACTTTCTATAACATGGCTAGAGCCACTATCGCTATAATTTTGTGGAGTGGTGCACTTGTCTAATCAAGCACTGACTGTAATTAACTTGGATGGCTCTTAACTCTCCAAGTGTTCCTGTGCAGCAGAGTGTCTGCATATTACATTTAGAGATATTCATTAGCAGACACTTGTGATAGAATGACTTTAAGTCCATGCATAAAGTATGTGCACAAATAAGTCTGAGGTCATTTGTAATTTTAAGTTTTAGTGTTATACAACAAAAAAGTTAGTTTATATATGAAGGGTTCATTTGCAAAAACAGTTAAGTCCGTTTTTAGCAATTCTCAAGAATCATGTTTTTTCCAATGAATCTCAATCAAACTGCGGGATTTTATTTTTATTATTAATTTTTTTTTTTTTTTTACGAGGTAGAAAACAACAATAGAAAAACAGCAATAAATCAGTCATGGTCTAAATTGTTGGTACCCTTAATGAATATGATACATACAGAAGTCTAATCTTTAATTGAAATAAAATAAAATATAAAATTAATTTAAATTAAATTATTTTACTACAATACACAATGGCCACAATTAATAGTACCCTTAGAAACTCTAATGAGTAAAATATCTCTAAAAAATATTTCTATTAATATTTTATATTTTATAGCACACCAGGGTAACTAAGATCTTTAATGCTATCTTTAATGTTGTGTGCCTGTTTTTCACTGACCACAAAAACACCCTTTTGCTATGGCCATCCCAGTTCATTGACCTGAACCCCATAGAAAATGAGTGGGTGAACTAAAGAGTAGAAGCACGAACATGGAGCTGGGAATCTGAAGGACCTGGAGAGATTTGGTTATAAAGGAACAGTCTCTGATCTCTTGTCAGGTGTTCTCTAAACTCATCAGGTGTTATAAGTGAAGACTTAGAGCTGTTGACTATGGGGGTTGCAAAATGTATTTAATAAAAAGCACTGTTAGTTGAGTTCAATGTATTACAGAAAAAAACCAAAAACTTCATAATGAGATTTTCCCCTCATTAAAAATCCCTAGATAATATAAAATGGAATTTATTTATTTATTAATTAATTTATTTATAAATAAATGACTGACCCCAGCTATTGTTCTGTTCAACTGAAAATACGAGTTTAGAAAACATCCTTAGAGCTGAATTCCAATACAGTTATGGAGATTCATTTTTAAACAAATTCTGACACTTATTGGAGGGACACAAGCAAGGTCTTTTGTCTGTACGAGGGGGAAAATGATCTCAATTACCTGGTAATCTCGGGTTCACCTGGATGTGACATTGTTCAGGAGTGGCTGGACCATGCCTAATGAAAAATACAATTCCATTAATCTCTCCAGTCTAAATCAATCTAACACAAAGACAAGTTCAACCAAGCGTTTTAAAGAGGTCTGCCTTCCTCACAGTCATCATCTAGCCCCTTCCCTTTGAGCTACTCTCGGATGAGCCCCATTTCAGAAACATGATAGTATTTTCAATGGTAGTGCTGCCTACTTAAAGCGTGTGTTGGTATCAGATGAGTATCCTACTCATCACAGATTGGGCATGAAGCAGCTGCACTGATTCTGTTATTATCTATGCACTTCAGTGTTTTGGTTAATTGCATGAAAAGCCTCAACTAAGCGCTGCCAATTTTTGTCCATCTGGTTGTGTTTGGTACACCTGGGATAAATTAATGAGAAAAGAAAAGAGAAGCATAAAGATGCTTGTAATGGAAAAACAATCCAGTCAAAAGGAAAAGAGCGAACATGGATGGTTATTTATAATATATGCATATGAAGTCAGGTACTCCTAAGGGGTAAATACTGTATTGAATATAGGTCTTCTATAAACACCTAAAGCTTTAGTGTGTAGTCTGCTTTCTCATATCTCAACTTAATATGCAGAGACAAGCAAGTAAGCCAATTCTATTCCGAATTCCTCAAAATGCTGTTTTGCAATTATTCTATTTGTTTCAAATTGCTGATCAGCCCAACACATACATTACTGGCTCAGCCAATAGCGTGACCTCTGGAAGAGACGAATGGAGAACATGCTTGAACCTGCTTAAAGTTTTAAATTCTTAAAGGAGTATTTCACCAAAGAAATGAAAGTGCTGTCATCATTTACTCAGCCTCATGTTGCATACCCCTTTCTTTCAACACAGAAGGAAACAGCCTTTCATGTTGTTTGCAAGCAAATCCAATGAACTGAGGTTTCAAAAGCTTCAGAAAAGATGCAAAAGCACCATAACAGTATCAAAAGTGGGCTATATTTCAAACCTTCCAAAGCGATTTGATATATCTTTGAAAGGAGAAGGCTGAAAGTTTGAAAAGTAAAAGCTTAAAATGAAAATCTTCTGCCCTCAACCTCTTCTTGGTGAGTGCATGAGAGAAGTAGCAATGTTCGATACATGAAAGAAATCAGTCTTTTGAGTCAGACCTTTTAAATGAATCAGATGATTCAGTTTATAAAACAACTCTTACTTTACTTTACATTTAGCAGACTCTTATGTATTTAACAGCTTTCACCCATGACGACTTACAAAAAAAACTAACACAGCACAAAAAGATGAGCAAAGCAAATAGCAGTAGGTAAGAAAGTGTATGAAAAGAGCAATGTTTCCAAATTCACGTCTGTCGAGATTTTCAAGTGTGCATCCAATGTATAATATTCCATGAGGCCACAGGAGAGGAGTTGTGAATGGCAGTGTTGGTGACACAAGATCACATGACAATGACAATAGAACAAATGTAGTACCTTCATTACAATGATCTGTTAATATTTCATTTTACACAAATATGGCTTCACAAGATAAAATGTGTGACTCTGAAAACTTTTGCGATACTTTTGCATCCAGCTTTTTAAAGTTTGAAAACTTCAGTCCTCATTTATTTTAGATTCCATGAGGGTGAGTAAACAATGAAAGAATGTTCATTTTTGTATGAACTCTCCCATAAATTGTGCCAAATCGTGTAAAACAGGAGCTGTTTTACAAGTGATGCACCAAAAATGTATTTTTTTGTTTGAAAATAGGCTCAATATCTTGGCCGAAGACATTACACAGCACAATAATACATTGTTTGCACTGGTTCGCTGGAAGCTTTTCCCACAGGCAGTAATGGCAGCACCATATCAAATAGCTGAATGATTCTGTGCTTTTGGTGGGCACCATTCCAATCAGCTTGTGGGCTACAGTCTCATTTGCAATTTGCAAAGTCGTAGGATGTAAAAGTTTGACCCATATGCGAAGTATTCTTTTCTATTAGAGGTGGAGCTGCTGCTACATTTCTTATTTCTTTTTTTTTTTTTTTTTTTAAGTTGGAGTAATATGCGCCCACCCTCCACAATGAGGAACCATCAGAGCTCTGAAAGAAAAAGAGCTTCAATCTTTCAGAAATAGTCTTTTTCCCATTTCTTTTCTCCCAACCCCATCTTTCTTTTCATCTTCTACCCCTTCATCCCTTTTTCCTTTCAATCTCTCTCCTCATTTTTTTGCCTCCTCCTTTCTCTTTTTCCACTCTACTCCTCCTCCATCTCCTCTCCTGCCATACTCTCTCTCTCTGAACATCATCTATTTTTAGCGGTGGCGCATGAAAAGCCATGCTCTTCCCCCATTTGCATCGCAATGCACTTTGGTGAATTCCTCTGCCTGTATTTCAATAATTCATGAATATTAATTGACGCATATCAGATGTGTCTGAAAATTTCATGTGCTTTTTAATGAAGAAAAAACCTCACCCACATTTCCCACACAGCACCAAGTTTGCTAAATGAGTCATGGTGAGCAAACAAATTGATATTTTTTAAGTTTAATGTGTTAACATGTCACCATAAGCAGCATGCGCCGAATACATATCACCCTATACATCATAGTTTGATCAGTGTGTAGAAGAGCGGTCGCTCGAGAGAGACTGAATGAGTGAGTTGCTTGTCACGTTTAGCTACCAGCAGCTGGAAACGGCAGCTTTCATGGGAGGCCCATGACTTCATCATCAAAGTGGTTCTTTTAATGTCACACTCTATCACTATTACCAGGATAAGAGGGAGCAGGAAGTCCATGCGCACTAGCTGCCTCAAGTCTGATGTAAAACACTGTAATAACTTCCTGTAATTTTAGTATGGGATATGCATGGGAATTTAAAAAACCAAAGATAAAGAGTCACCGCTAAATACTGTAGCATGTAGGTTAGACTCTCTCACAATCTTTTGGGTTTGATTCTTCAGATTAGCTAACAGCTACTGATGAAAATCAAAAACGTTGTGGCTAAAGCCACAAAAAAAAAAGAAAGAAAGAAATATCAGGACTGATTAATTTCCATATTACAGTGCAGACTGGCTAGTCACAAGTATTTCTCCCAAAATTTAGGAACTTTTTAGCACATGCATCATTCAGACTACTTTGACTAGAACTGTCGTTAATGGATATCAAAATATGCTTTATTTTATTATGTCGTGACTGTTAATAACATATCATATCAATTATACTATTGGGGCAGTGAAGAGATCCGTCCATGTTAGATATACATTCTGATCAAGGTAGACCCAAATTGTGAATTGCGAAAAATCATTGCTTCAAGGGTTAAAGGGTTAGTTCACCCAAAATTTTAAATTCTGACATTAATTACTCACCCTCATGTCGTTTCAAACCCATAAGACCCTTATTCCTCGTCAGAACACAAATGAAGATATTTTTGATGATATCAGCGAGCCATCTGACCCTCCATAGACAGCATTACAACTGAAATTATCCCAGATCCAGAAAAATATTAAAAACATAGGTAAAACAGTCCATGTGCCATCAGTGACTCAACTTCAGTTTTGCGACACTAGGAGAATACTTTTTTAACACAAAGAAAACAAATATAAAATCATTTAACTCTACCGTTCTTCTCCCCTGACTTACGTCTTCCACCATTTTCATATTTGGGTGAACTAACCCTTTAGTTTATATTCTCAAATTACCAAATAATTTCTTGCGTGTGCCATATAATTTCAGAAACCTAAAATACAGAGCCCAAGTACATACTGTTGCTCATTTTGGAGCATCACAGCTCCACTACCAATTCTCTTTCATTGTGTGGTAAAGAGGAGTCTGGAAACACATTTCACTTTTTGCTCAACTGAAAGAAAGAAAAGCATAAAGGTTTGAAACAACATAAGAATGAATAAAATTTTCAATTTGCGTTGAATTTAAATGTTTAATGTTTGATACAGCTGGCTCACAAAGGTTGTAGCATGTATATTTGAAGACTCTATTACCTCATTGTAGCAGTTGGGGCTTCTTGGTCTGTTCCTTTGGAAATTTTCAATTCTTTTGAAAATGTTGTAAATGGAAGCCCTCAAGACAACCAGTTTCCTCCACAGTGCACAAATAGCCAATTCAACGCTGGGTCAAATTAATCAGCTTATGCATAGAGACTGAACATGGATATAATTTCAACTCAACTTCTCAGCCATTAGATTATGTTTTAAATGAGTTCACAGTTTAAAAATCTGTGCATGTCCATATGTTCTTTTTATTTTATGGATGTGTGGATATGAGGATGCCAGCAGAAAATAAATTTGCTGTGATAGAAATAAATAAATATAAACTTTTCAATAAAGTTAAGAAATTTTAAGTAATTAAAATATCAACCTTTTTTTTAATTAAACCAGTGTGTAACCTCTGACTCTCCCATGTTTGCAAATTTAATCATAAAAAACATAAATAAAGGAGGATTTTGAACTGTAGCTAATTTTACATGACATTATTTAACTAAGAAACTTCCAGTGTATGTGTATGTGCATGAATATAGTTTATTGTGTTTGTCAGGAGTTCTTGTGTAATGTATGCAAAAAAAAAAAAAAGATTAATCACTGTCTTAAAGTATTAAGACCATTAGAAAAATTATATTTGCTCATTTATATAATAAAACAGAGATTGTACATTGACAATAAACCTTTAGCCCTTTTAAGAGATATATAATTAGCTAACATTGTTAATGTACGGTAGTAATATAGTAAATGTAAACAAAGTCTAAAGGCAGGTTGGTGTGTTTTAAGCAGTTAAATCCATCTACAGTATTTGGTAAAAGTATTTTAATGGTTGTTGCTGTTACAGAGAACAAGAACACAGGGATGAAAAGGGGAAGTAATAATAAATAATATTTCACGTTATTATATTTACTGCGTTTGATCCAATACATTCAGCCTTTATGAGTATAAGACACTACTTAAAATATTACAGATAGTTTAATGTTCTATTTTTTCACCCTTGGCTACATCCTTGACATTTTAAGCATGTTTTAGGTTTCATTTCCTATTGGCCAGTGTCTTGTCAGTTTTTGCATACACTTAGGGCTTGATGAGTGTCAGTTTGTGATACAATAAAAAGTGGCCTTACGTGTACAGTTGAGGGCAACATGCACTTTAATAATAGGAAACATTGTACCATCTACTTACAAATGTATAAATAATATGCATTAAACAACATTCCTGTTCTGCTGTAATCCCTGGTAGTAAAGGCTGTTTATTGTGAATGAATGTGGGTATGAAATAGACATGAGATTTTAAAAATAGTCTTATAACTGCTGTGGTGACAGTATTCTACCAAAGTTTATTGCATTTGAGCGTTGTTCTGTTTATATTGTGATGACAGCAACAGCACATTGTCACACAGATGCATGTTCTGCCCTTAAACCGCAAGATCTCAGAGGTCGTATGACCTCAAAACATAGACAGCTTGCAAACAGACTGCTATTCAACATTGTCTCGCACAGTCATTCCAACACAAGATCTGCTTTTCAGCCTGCTTTGATTAAATCTATATTGCACTTGGGCATTTGCTTTGATGTGCAATCACAATGTATTCTCATGTATGTCTGCAGTAAATCAAAAGAACACATGCATTTAATTAAATGACTGAGTTCATTTCCTGGAAGAGGATCAAGAAAATGTCAACTTATTCAATATATGCATCTTTATTTGGTGCTTAGCAATGTTATTTGTCAAGTTTGCATTTATCGACATATCAGATCCTATTCACAAATGCATGCATGACTTGTGTGCATGTGTAATAAAGAGACTGAGAAAAAGAAACGAGAACAGATGTAAAATGAAATGTTGTCTGGTCCTAAAAGGACAGGACACAATGTCAGCCTACCTGTGCAAAGAGACAGATACAGTTGAACAAATTGATTATGTAATTTGTAATACTTTACAACGAGGTTTCATTGTTAGAAATATGTACCATGAATTAGCTACAAACAATAGGCCTACTTCTATAGTTACTAATACATTTTAAGCTCAAGCTTGTATGTCTTTGTTAATTCACTGTGAACATGAACATTTCATTTCTCTAACTTTAATGAAAGCCCTGAAAAATTTCGCTCATTGTGAGTTTGATAAAGTGCCCCTGTTATGGATTATGAAAGGTTTTGGTTTTGGGAGTACCAAACAACAGGTTGACATGCATTTAAGGTCAAAAACTTAGATTTTTTTTTTTATCTTGTTTGCACAACAAATTCCAAACGATTAGTTCAACAATTAATTTTTTCAAACCCCTACTTTGTGTAATGATAATCTGTGGTGATTGGTCGATTTCACTTAAAGCTGTGTTTGTGAGCTTTTAATGCTCCAAAAGCGGCACCTACTGGCAAAGAATGAATTTGCATTTTCATTCAGACTATGGCAAATCAAGTTTTCCCAGGTATGCAGCACAACAAGTGGGCGGGCAATATGCTAATGTTTCATGTTGACCTGATTCAGAGTCAACTCTTTCTTTTGAGAGACAATAATTTTATACATGGTGCAGTTTAGGTGTGCAATTTTCAGAGAAACACATGGCAAACATAGTTCTAGGCAACTCTTTGACCATATTACAGTTCCATATCACTTCGCCAAATGGTTTAACGATGCATGATGCATTTAGTGTGCATTATTTTTCTAATCATTTTCTAATAATATTTTTCTCATTCAACGTCCCGTCGTCACTTATTCCTTACATATTTAATCCAAGTCATCATTTACTCAGTCGCACATTTTTTGTATTTTAAATAAATTTAGTAAAAAAAATATTTTTAAAATCACGTCATGGTCCCTGCCTATACACACATGCAGTGAAAGTAAATTCAGCAAATTTGCAGAAATGTGAACAATAATAAAAATACAGTTGAATATGCAACTGTAACTTTATACTAAATATAAGTATCTGGCAGGACTGTCAGCTATTACAGAAATCTTTAGAATTTCTTTATCATAATTATAGACTATGAAAGTACGGTTTAAGCTCACGGACCTGTTGCTATGACAGCAAGTCCAGGATGAGCGTCGAAGAACTGAACGATCCAAGATCATGCCAAATCGTCAACAATCAAATCCAGCTAACTGAGTTAGCGAGGTACGAAGAACGAGCCCCAGGGGCCTGTTTCAGAAAGGAGGTTAAGTGAAAACTCAGAGTATGTTAACCCTGAAGTAAGAGAAACTCTGGGTTTTCAAAATGGCAGGTTTGTCAAACTCGAGAAAGCAGGGTAAGTCAAGCCTGTTTCTGAAAGAGAGGTAACTTTTCAGTTTTCAGTTTCACTTCTTCAGTTACCGTGGTAACTTACTCTGTGAACCTAACCTGGACAGGAGCAGGTTTTATTCTCTAAACTCTGAGTTTCTGTTGGTCTCCTCCCCTTTTTTAAAGACGAAGCGGTATTTCGCGCCTCATATGCCACTATTCATTCTCTGATTAAATCAGCCACCACCACAAAAAAAAGTCACAACAATTTATTTGGTCTTCTTTATTTCCTACAAATTAAGAAGCAACTGTTAAATTTCTATATTCTTTCAAAACTTTTATATAATCCACTAATCACAATACACACCTTACCTGTAGCTTGTGTTTCAGGATCTCGATTTCCATATCTGACTTTAGGATCTGTCGATCCAACTATATCATTTCTTTATGGGTTTTTTCAATTTGTTTAAGCAGATGCAGTCTATATAACTCCTTTACTGATAACTGAAAATACAGTAGTTTAGGGTTACATCATGTTGTACATGACTTCCATTGAATAAAACTCATTTCCTTTACATCACTGAATTGTGTTCATCTGTGCAGAAGAAGTTGATAGACCCTCCTCCTCCTCCTCTTCCTCTTCCTGTTCTTTCCACACTCTAGAGGGTGGTGATGGGGGAAGACAAGAATATACATTTATACTTGGATATACCCACATTCTATAGGTTACTGGACAAAAAAATGTGAAGATGTGATTGTAAAGATTGTTTGATGTCTATAGACATAACATTACCTCAATAGGCCTCTCTGTATCAGCAGAAATGGTGTCAACATCTCCCACATCCTGATAAGATGAGGGTTTGGTTAAGCACACTTTATAATATTACTTAGCCTACTCAATACACCAGAAATTAGGACACTTACAACTGCCTGGGGTTCTGTTAAGATAGGAGGCTCCAAAAGACAGATATTGACATCAGAATCTATTGAGACCAATGCAAAAATGAAAGTAAATAAGTTGGCTGAAGAGACGTCAAATGAAAAAGAGCACTGTATGAAAACAGCACTACACATTATATGTATTGCCATTTACATATTAAATGTCATCAAAAATATTTTTTTTTTTAAAAAAACCTACATCCATGACATACTCAAACCTTACCTGATTGAATTATGTTTTTATATTTCATTTTTAGGTGCTGCCATGCTCTTTTAATACCTGCAGGATTGCACCTACATGAAAATTACAATTAGATTCAGTAACGTAGTTTTAAGTTTTACCTTTGATATTACTGCAAAAAATAAATAATTAGCTTCAATTCACTGACCTTCAACAGGGACGTACTGTAACTGATTAATGGGATTATTACTCGTTCTAAAAACTATTTTTTAGTACTGCTTACATTCTAAATGTCATATCAACCTCTAC
>JAUCMR010016509.1:0-14853 GCA_032357425.1 Enteromius argenteus | reverse complement strand
ATAATAATAATAATAATAATAAAAACTTTAACAATTACAATAGGGTTTCAGCGCTACGCGCTCGAACCCCTAATAAATAAATACCAGTATCGGTTTATATGACACATGAATATATACTGCACTATATAAGCCTTTTGAAAGTCATGTGATAGCTTTATGTGAAAAACAGATCTTAATTTTTGACAGAAACAGATCTCCTGAGAGAAATAGCGATGACATATCCATTTCTTCTTTTGAGTTAGGCCGTTTCAATGAATCTCTTGATCCATTTCACAAAACTGGCCAGGAGTTGATTTATAATAATAATTTGCATTTCAATGAGTTATTTGGGGTGTGGGAAAATGAAATGCATTGTGGAATGCGGAGTGGTCTTACATGTGAAGTAGACTCGCTCCCTTGGTCAAAGTCGAGGAGTGGAGGGTCTGTACATATAATTTTCTTCATCCAATTCACGAAGTGGAATGCATCAAGGATTCCACAAATGGAAGTGTTTAGGGAAGTTTGCAAGTATGTGTGTGTGTCTGTGTGTCTAAAAGCGAAGTGAAACAAGTCTAAATGATTCATGAATCGGACCAGTTCTCAAATTTAACTCACATTCTATGATGAGTTGACTCAAGAACCTGATCAGTAAGCAAATTATTGTTTTGATTTAGATCTTTTAAATCAAACAATAAATCAACTGTACAAAACCAAGCACAATTATTTATTTACAGATTAAACTCACTCATTTCTTGAGTTGTTTACACGCTTCACTTACGAATTTACAAATCTTTTGAGTGATAACTTCAAAGTACTGTATCTGAATGATTTATTCGCAAATTGGACTGATCTGAATCTCTAATTTAACCCACTTCAGTAGCAATTAATCTTACAACTTCAGAAAACTTGGTAAGTAAAAGTAAAAATCTTGTTACCCCGCTGCCTAAATTTTTTTTTTGTTTAGTCAGCTAAAACTTTTTAGTTGCTTAATGTTAAATTAAGTGACAACTAAAATATTTTAGTTGACTAAACTCACTTGTTTGTGAATAAACTACCATTTAAACAGAGACTGACTGCTTGAACCTTTGTCCAAGCCATTGATGGGCTTATTTAAACTCACTGCTAGCAAGTTGTTATCTTTTTCCATCATTAGTGGAAAAAGAAGTGCATAATCACATTTTTTCTGTAGCAGAAGCATGAATAAGAAACTACTCATCTTGATGACAGATTGCTTTAAAACTGCTGTGTTTTCTCCCCCAATCAAATCTTGCATTTGTTCTCTTGTGGTAATTTTAATCAGTTAGTCTGGCAGAGTTCACAGGCCAACATTTTCCCCTTGGGATCAATAATTGTATTGATGACAGTCCTGATAGGGGCAGTTCAAGCAACCCGTCTCCACAGAGCCACATCGATTTCATTTTCTGCAATCCATTTGAATCAGGTGGCTGCCAAACGCCATTGTGTTTCACCTCGCAGCGGACAGGCATTATCAATCACACACAGAGAATGGCCTGTCCGATCAGGCCAGAGTTATGTGCAGTTGGTCTTTCTCAGGGACATTGTCCCTGGCGTCCGCTCTTGAGAGATGAGATACACAGGGGTGCTTTACACAAATGGCGACAGGTTGCATGTGCAGCTGTTGTGTGCTGGCCATAGGCAGAGGTGTTCAATCTTTTGTCAGACTTATGCAGCATGATGGTGGCAGAATCTCTCCTCTTGTTTTGTGAAAGCTCTACCAGTGCTGATTAGAAAAGTATATATTCTGACTTGTACCATATCCCCCTTAATTCTTTTCTAACTGTATGTGCGTGTGTGGTAATTAATTATATTATTTTTATTTATTTAATTGAATATTTTTAATTATCTTTATATTTTTATAGTATAATATATTTTAGTACTTTTAATCAGTTTTTGTGTCATTGGCATATTATTCTAATTTTTGTTAAGTATATTAAATTAGATTTAATTTGTATATATTGTGTTTTTATTTTAATTTTAAAGTCTTTATAATTTTCTTGCTTTTTTATTTTATTTTTCCAAAAAGATATGTATGTAGTTTAGTTTTAGTTATCGTAGTTTTGGTTATTATTTTTGTACTTAAACTAAACCAAACTAAACTCACTTAAACTAAACAAAACTGGCAGCTTGCTAAAATAAATTAGGTTTGCTTGTTTGTTTGATTGATATGAAGTAATGAAAATGTTTTCTAGTTTTAGTTTTACTAACAATTATAACATTTCACAATTACAGATGTTTTTATATTTATATATGTGTATTGGTTACACTTTATTTCACAGTTTGTGTACTTAAATGTACTTACAATGTACTTACAGTGTACTTACCCAAGATTGTACTGGTAATATAAGGTAACTACATGAGGTAGGATTAGGTTCATGGTTAGTACCTATATATTTTTATTACTAGTTAGTACATATGTAAATGAGGAATAGAGACTGTAAAATAAAGTGCTACTGTTCTATTTATGTTTAATTTTTAGTTAACTCTAACAACACTGTTTTTCATACCACAGTAAACACAGACATTACTGTGGTTATATGTGCACAACCAAGGAAAAGTTCCAGATAACCTAAATTTGCAACACACTTTCAATAAAATAAATGATTTATCTGTTGAAATCTACTTTCCTAAATAAGCTCTTTAATATTTCTCTTATCGTTTTTTGATTTAACTTCAGACCAGAGGACATGATGAAGCTGTCTACTGGTTCTTATTAATGGACATTCTGTGGTATCACGGCCCCAGGCAACAGAGGGAACTCAGATGCAGCACTCGATGCCATGTGAAGTGTTTCACGTATAAAATGTATTGCTGGACCGCCTCTTTGTCAATAATACCTGCCAATGTGAATGTCAGGGCAACGCATGACAATCCATTAGACATGGCAGCAGTAGCCTGACCTGTGGCATCGTATTCAGTCACTGAAGCCCACTGTCATTTCTTTTAGGTCTCCAAAGAAATATTCGGAATGGAGTGTTAACCCTGGATCATAAAACACAAGAGACTGCCATGGGCCATTTTGACATCAGCCTCTGATAAAGCTCCTCAGACACGTGTAGCTTTGCGAAACCCCAGAATCTGCTGTATAAAATGAGAGTGTGAGATGCTTTTTTTTTCATTTACTTTGTTTATTTGGTTTTGGGGTGAAATGTGTCCTCGACAGGTTGCAGTGTGATTCACCTTAAAATTCAGTTCTGCTGCTGGGAGTTTGAAGTAAGAGCTCTAGCCTAATCTTAATTAAAGGGCTTGATGGCAAAAAGGCAGGGCTGAAAAATCCTGCAAAAACAGATTCGTTCACAAGAAGAGAGAGGGAGAGAGAGAGGAGAGAGAGAGACAATAGGTTCCTAAATCCCATGCCGGATTGATCTTCCAGCTTGTGGTGTTGGGAGTTCTGTAATTATGGCTGAACTGAGTCCTTGACCCACTTTTGCAGTCTTATCTCTCTCCCTCTTTCTCATTTTCTTTCTATCTGCCTTTCTCTCACTCAGTCTCTCACTCTGTATTTTTCCTCTCTTTCATGCCGTCTTTCTCCTACTCGCTAAACTGCTGAAGAAGTGCATGTGAGTAGAAACAGCCGTGTAGATGCTGTTATGTGAGACAGAGATGGCCGAGTGCCCGGGGTGTTTAAACTGTGAGAGCTCGCTCCAGCGGGGAGAATTACTCTCCTGCTCTCTCTCACCACCACATTTGGCACCTGAGGCCTGCCCTGGCAAAGCACCTCATCATCGACCCCCCCCCCAAACCCAGACACAATTCAGCATGGCACTGCAATCCGCTTGGTAATGCGGGACCTCAACCACCGATGGCTGCAGGGAACCATTGGCCATCTAATATTTCATTTGATCCATTTCTTCTTGGAGACGAGAGTCGATAGTCTTGCTCGGGGCAATGTTTGGTGGTAAAGATGTTCTCTTTTAATACTACACAGCAAATGTGCCGAGACTCAGCTCATCTTTATTCCGGCCAAAGCGGGATGGGCTGAAGGGGTGAAACGCTTGAGTTTAACTCTCAACCTCATTTCACGTGTCATACTGGATAATTTTTATGGCATTGCAGAGTTTATGAGTCAGAAGGCTGTTGGAAAAGCTTTATAAAACACCAAGGTGTCCCACTGTCATGTTCAATTTTTAGCGAATGCATATAATTAGCTTGAACTGCAAATGTCCAGGTCAAATAAAATAATAAAATATAGTAATTAGAAAGTAATTAGAAAATAATAATAATAAAATCCAGAATAACTGTGGCAACCATATGGTCTCCAAGGTGCTTCTAGAAATACTTTTATAATTTATATATATTATAAAATATAAGGTATATATATTTTATGGTTTCATTTTAGTAGGGACCAATTATTAACTACAGTATTAACATGCATTTTGCTAGCATATTGAGTGTTTATTAGCACATACTGTATAAAGCACATATTTGACGTCACCCTATTCTACATCCATAATCCCAAAACCTAAACGTAACAATTACCTTACTAAGTATTAATAAGCAGTAATTATGAGTTTATTGAGTTAACTAAAAATTAGTTAACAGTGAGAACTGAGCTTCAAAATAAAGTGTGACCTAATTTATTTTGATTTGGGAATGAAAAGTAATCTGGATATGTTATTGTCAGGTTTCGACCATAAACATTATTCAGTTATGTATAAAACCTTTATGTTTTTGTTAACACTAAAGATTCAACAGAGTTTTCACATTCAGGTTGCCAAGGTAATCAACAGGCAAAGACTGCTCAGCTCCAGGAGCCATACATCACTGTCACCCCACCGTTCCTATCCATGACGACCATTCCAAAGCACTATCACGGCTCCTCAACCAGGATGCTAATCACATCTACATCCTCCGTCTACACATCCTCAAAACAAATGGTCTAGAATGCATCTGTATCGTCTCATAGACATAGTTGAGGGCTGGTGTATAAATATGTTTTGTTAAGTCCCTCTATCAAGGTTTATTTAATGATTTTATCTCACAAAGAAAGTATGTTTCTATAGGATCCTGAACCGGCTGCAAAATGAGAATCAGTTGTAATAAATGGTTGTAGTATTTCTCTTCGTCTTACCTCATGTCTTGCCTAACGTTGGCCGACTCATGATAAACTGCTTGCAATGTTCCTCATTTGTAAGTCGCTTTGGATAAAACCATCTGCAAAAAAAATAAATGTAAATGACAACACTTTTCTTTCTCTCTTCATCCATTGGGTCTCATATGACAGCATAGAAGTTGTTCAAACAGCTTTGGCAGGAAAAAGCACCTTGCATGTTCCTCTGTGTGGACATTGACAGCACCATTTATTCTCTGCTGATCGTGCTGATAAGAAGCCTGATGTTACTGCTGTTTTCAAGGCATCATGCAAAAATCCTTTGCTAAGAAAAAGCACCTTGGAGTGCAAGTCCGTCTGAAGAGATAAAGATGCCTGGGCTGTGGGAGAGATATTTTTAAATCCAGGTACATACGGTTGTTTTTAATTATATTTTGACAACCATAAAACCAGCAAAGACATACTAACCTTTGTGGTCAGTTTATTGCACATACTTTCTTTATTGGCATATTTCTATTTCTAGATCCATATACACTGTAACAAATACATACTCCTAAGTTGTAAGTAAAAATATTAATGGAGGACTTTTTACAATAAAATTAAAATTGTAAAATATGTTAAAATGTTGATTCAATGTGATGCTTGTGTTTCTTTGTCATTATTTGTGAAATTTACTAGCAGATTTGACTAAAAACATTATACATATATATTTTTTGTTGACAACTTCATGGTACATGACAACATTACAGGGTTCGTTCACCCCAAAATTAAGATTCTGTCATTAAATACTCTGTTAAATAATCCGTAAATCCTTTGTTCATCCTTGGAACACAAATGTAGCTATATTTGAAATGGGAGAGCTGTCTGACCCTCCACAGACAGCAACACGACTGAAATGATCCAGGTCCAGAAACATACTAAAAACATCAATAAAACAGACCATGTGACATCAGTAGCTCAACTTCAGCTTTGCGATGCTACGAGGACACTTTTTTCAACACAAAGAATACAAAAAATAACATAATTTACTCAATCATTCTTCTCCCCAATGTTTTGTCTTCTGCCATTTTAAAGAGTATCACAACGCATTCGCACGCTTTCCCCTGAGCGTAAACAACTGCAGATTTAGTTCATGCGCATGCTTTTCCCTCAAACGTAAACAACGTTGATTACGTCAAATATGTTAAAGTGTGCATATGTGTTGCAATACTCTCAAAAATGGTGGAAGACAGACCTCATGAGAAAAGAATGGTTGAGTAAATAGCAGATGGTTGAAAAATATCAGATAGCTCTCTGATTTCATCAAATATTGATGAAATTGGCTGCTGATTCAAAAAGACTTATTTTTAAACTTATTGGACTGTGCCATCTAGAGTTTCATGACAGGAATTTGGATTCATGAAAATGTATTTACACTTGTTGCTAAGAAAGAAAAGGCTACAAGTACACTCCATTTGTTAGACACACAAATGAAATATAACACAGTAGTTCACCCAAAAATGAAGATTCTGAAAATGACTCACCCTCATGTGGTTACAAAAAGAATATCACATGAATTTGCTTCCTCTTCATGTAAATGCTGCATCTGTGTGCTCACGCATGTGCATGTTAACATAAGCAGCAGTGTGGTTTACGTGAAGCAAAAGCAAGCACATATTTTGTAATACTCTCCACAATGGTAGGGTGCCTCTGCAGATGAGGCGAATTGTTAAATTAAGTTGTTATTTTTGTTTTCTTTGCGCACAAAAGGTATTCTTATAGTTAAAAAGATTGCAGTTGAACCCCTGGACCTGGACACATTGCAGTTGGAGGGTCGGAGGGCTCTTGGATTTCTTTAAAAATGTCTTAATTTATGTTTTGAAGATGGGTCTGGAACGACATGATGGTGCGTAATTAATGACAAAATTTGGGGGTGAACTATCCCTTTAAGACAACTTTTGAAGATGACTTTTTTATGTCTGTTTCACAGTAGCATGTTTTTATTGACTAATCTCATTCACAGAACTGCAAGTGTTCAGTGTCTTTCAGATTTATTTAAATAATTAAATAATTATTATTGAGCTTCTTGTGGAAAGACATTGTAGTTCTAAATCAATCAGAGCATCAAGGAAATGCCACTTCATTAATCTTTCCGCTTCATTAGATTTTCCGATCATAATTAAATGATTAGTAGATATGAACTTTGTATTCAAGCGTTCCACTCATGCATTTCTCGACACTGACAATTAAAAAAGGCACAATGATCTTATTTGATTGGAGGGAAATTGAGGACTTGGGGCTTAAGTATTTCTTGATATAACATTAGATGAAATTCATGAGTGTGTGTTTTGCGGGTATGCGTGCAAATGGCTAAAGAGCCATTATTCTCTTGAAATTTCATGTAGTACTGCATGGAATCTCGCCGACGTGGTGCTTTCGCAGCCCCCTGTAAGCAGTTGTGCCCTCTCCACAGAGACACCCTTAGCTTTTCCCGTTCCTCTCACTGGGTTTCACGTGCACCGGAGTGTGCCCTGCAGCCGCGGTGTCTGAATGTCACAGGAAAATTAAAAAACTTCTACCTTCGCCAAGGGCCTGAATCTTAATATAGACCCTTGCTAAATCCAATACACTGGAGATTATGACCAGGTGACAGGGTCAGTAAGTACTGATTAAAATTGAGGTCAGTGAAAGGTGGCCTTTGAAAAAGAGAAGGAGAAGAAGGAGAACAAAATACTCTTCTGAGGTGCTCTCTTAACAAACGCTTAAGGCTGCTCTTATGTCAAGCGCTGTGCATGGTGTTGCTCGCATTTCATTTCTATTTCATGCAGACCTGTAATAATTGCTCAGATATGTTTTGATGTCCTTTCTGGTCTGATATTGCTGAAATGTTGTATGGAATAAATAATTGTAGAACTGAGTGGCATAGTAAAAGCTAGGTTATACTTGATTTCTCTGCATGGATAGATATCGGATGATGTTTGTATGTTTATTTGACTCAAGGGCTCAATAAAGTTTGTAATTGTGACATTGTCAATAAGTGTTGCTATTAGCATAAACTCGACTTTTAGTGTAAAGATTAGTGTAATGATTACCTGTGAAACACCACTGATGGCTAATGACCTTCCATAAAAGACAATCCACAAACCTGTTTCCAGGTACACAATCCTTCTGCTTTTGTTTTCTACATGATAAAAGACAAGTGAATGATAAAATACAGTAGCCTGAAAATAAGATTTATAAGATTGATGTATAGTCACATAAATCAATAGCATTTTTATATATATGGCATTCAATAGTTCAAAATATCATGACACATTCATATGAGTTTCTTTATTAACTGCATATTCTGTTATAACTTCTATAACAAATATATAACAATTGGCTAATAACATTAATAAACAGCACTACTTTATGTAATTCTTATGATTAAAACAATTTTAAGTAAATTCATGTTCCATAATTTCAGAAGTTTGAATGTTTTGCTGCCAGTTGATTTACAGTATGTGATTATTTATTACTCTAAAATGAATAGCTACAGTAAATATTACCGTACTATATACAGGGAAAAACTGTAAAACATCAAACCAGACATTTAATGTAATTTTACAGTAAAATGTTGTTAATTGTACAGTTTTTAGACGTAAATAAAACAAATCAATGTATAATTTACAATCAAAAACTGTAAAATTATATTCCCAGAATTCCCTTCATGACACTCTACATTTGCTTAATCATGGTTTTTTAATAGTTTTTGTTATCAGTCTTGTACATTTGGGCTTTATGTTACATCTTCTGTTGTTTAATTAAGTTTATTGCATTATTTACGTGTCATGTGTGTTACCATGATGGTGTTTTGTGTTTGGGTGAATGACTCTGTGCACCTTCTATTTTTTAGTATATACTTCTGCTTGTGGCGAAGCTACTTGTGATGAGTTATGAGTCTTCATGTGGCTCTCTTTTACCACCAATATTATGGTGGTTGTCAATATGTGTATATATATCAGTGTGCATTGTTGAATTTACTGGTTTACACTCAAATTTTCTTTGTTTGTGGCCGTAAATGTGTTTACAGTTTTTCTGTATTTTTTACAAAATTATTCTGGCAACCACAGCAGCCAAAATTTTTTTGTAAAAATTACAGAATTGTTTTTACAGTGTGCATCTAGATTTTCATGACTGTGACTGTGGTTCTTAAATAAAAGTTATATTCACAGACATCTTGCAGACCCCCTAGTGGATCTAGTGGTCCCCTGATTATGAACCACTACTATAAAGTTGTTTAAAAAACAACAAAAAAGAACAATAGTATTAATGAGTGTATGTTTGAGGCAAACTAACAAAATAGAGAAAATAGCACTGAATTAAAAAATATATATATGTGTGCCTGTTGTTTGATGACTAACTGTTTAAGCCCTTAAATTAGCCTTGTGTGCTGCCGAAGTACTTTTCACCTCAGATCACAGGAAAGCTTGTGAGGTAAAAACAGCTTTTCATCCGTTCCCTCCTTCACGAGCCCATGGTGAAAACATGCGTTTCCGCTTAGTGATTTCTCATTCCAAAAACACAAATTTAGATATAAGTACAAAAAGAGCTTTAAACCGCGCTGTCAACGGCGGAGATGAAAGGGAGTAACGCGTCGGAAGCCTGTCAAACCGTTGACATTCCCGCGTTATCTGCACAGCGCGAGCTGCTGGAAACGCGGGAATCGCGTGTCTGCTGACCGATTCGCCGCCTCGCGCTCCCCTCCTTTCTGTCCTTTCTTCTGACAAGCAGTGGGAGAGAAAGGAGGAACAGAGAGACGATGATGTGTTTTTCTTCTTCCTTTTCTATTTCTAAAGCGAAATAAGGATAATTTCTTGGAAACCCAAGACAAACAATGTGGTTTTGTGCGCCGCTGTGTGTCTGTATATTTTCTCTAAGGCCTTATCATTAAGGCTAATGTTGATTAACTTCTTACAGCTCTCTTTCTCTCTCTCCCCTCTCTTAAGCTGTGTGCATTTGGCAATACATTCCTCCTAATTAAACCAATGTCTTCCCAAGCTTTTGTGCTTTTGTTGATAATTGTGTGTTTTTGAAATAGCCAGCCTGACAGAAGTCTATGAAATATCTCTGTGCAGACAGGCTTCAAACTGCTGCTATCTGCTCT
Source organism: Enteromius argenteus (assembly GCA_032357425.1). NCBI lineage: Eukaryota > Metazoa > Chordata > Actinopteri > Cypriniformes > Cyprinidae > Enteromius > Enteromius argenteus. The sequence goes on along the minus strand of JAUCMR010016509.1, from coordinate 4,681 downwards.
CTCTGTTCCTACCTCTCTCTCGCTCTCCCTCCCGGACTGGGATATGTACACAGCTGGTATATGCAGAAGACCGGTGAAGCATGAAACCAACCTTTATAAAATGTTATATCACTGCACACATTCCTGGTACTTTTCACCTCAATAAATTTTAAATGGTCACATAAAGGTGCCTGCAGCACAGGTCGTCTTCTGAATGAGTGATCCGGCGTAAAGTAAAGTAGCATACGAGTAGAGCTTCCTTTTAATAATGCTTTTGGAAATTTTGCTGACCTATGCACACGGGAACATACAAATTTGCAAATCTGTTATGCTCACCAAGGCTGCATTTGTACATTTATCCCTGTTATGGCAAGGCTACATTTTCGGCATCATTACTCCAGTCTATCTAATATGCTGATTTGTGCCTGACTAAACATTTTGTGTTATCAAAAGTTTGGGGAAAAAATATTCAACCCAATATTATATAATGCATCTATTATTGCAAAATATCTGTATTTTTCTTTTCATGAAACTGCCCTGAAAAAAATATATCACCAAAATATTGAACAAATACTGACTTAAAAATGATCATTTAAGAATCATTATTAAAGGGCCTCGATAATAGCTGAAAATAACTAAGCGAGGATCATGTAACAATGAAGACTGAAGAGATGGCTGCTGAAAATTCAGCTTTGTCATCACTAAATTGCTTTTAATACATACTGATAGCAAACTTATTTGAAATTGTAATATTTCAATATAACTGTTTTTGGCTATATCAAATAAATTCTACCTTGTAAAATAAAATACTTCAAAGACATTAAAAAATCTTAATTATTCCATTTTTTTCAGTAGTGTATAGTTAATATAAGTTTTTATACAGTATATTTTAAATACCTAGCCCAGTGTGCATTTTGAGCAGAAAACAGTTTGAGTGTGTGTGGTTTTTTTTTTTTTTTTTGCATGAAGACAGCAGGGCCTACTTATTACTACACCGCTGCATTTCCAGCAAGGAACACTGTAATTGGCTAGTGATTTTTTTTGAAAAACAGAGAATTTAAGAGAGGACTATATTTTCATACTAAATCATTATTTAACTCTTTTGTTGTTTCACTGAAATATAGCTGAACAGTTAAGATGCAAAAGCCAAAAGTGCCATCTGAAATTGTTAAAGTGAAATAACTGAAAAATTGCTCATTTCAAAAGAAAATTTCAGATGGCACTTATAATTTTTTGCATCTTAACTCTTCAGTTGTGTTTTTGGTTAGGGCCTTGTGATCATACTGTAGAAACTAGAAACTCAGGAGAGAGGACATGGATTAATGTTTCGCTCCAAAAAAGGTCTGTGCAGTTTGACTTTGTGGAATCCCTCTTGTAGACAGGGTGTTAATCACTTTTCTCTCTCTATCCTTTCCTCCGTATCTCTCTCCATCCTTCTCTCTGTTGCCAAAGGTTTTAAAACTCATTACTATTTCCCAGATTAGAATTCAGAACTCAAACAATGAAGTTAATTATGACAGATGATTACTGCTGTAAGAGCTCTGGAGTTCTTAAGACATTAGTTGCCAGGGGGTACTTTGTAGGAGCGTGCTGCAACCGAAACCAGCTCAGCTGTGAACTATTTCGCTTTTTGTCAAAACAGAAAAAAAAAATCTGTTAATAGTAGTGCATAATTAAAATTATATTTTATTCAAAATAAGCTTTCTGGAGAAGTAGGCTACAGTGTTGTTTCTGCATTTGATCCAGAAACAGCTAATAGGGCAATGTCTAAAATCTAATTTACATTATTTTTAGGTTGCACTAATTAACTGGCAACCTCACATGGCATCTGAAAATTTCTGAAAAGTCAGTCTATTGATTTTTTTATTTTTTATTTATTTGTTGCCTGTTTTATATTCCACCAATTTGTTCAAATCGCTGTGTGGACTAGTAACTGCATGCATCACTAATAATAACAGAAATGCAGGCCAGAAAAATGTGTCTATCTGCATACTCATACATTGTTAAAACGCACAGTTTGATGCAGCATTTCCGGCTGATGAAACTGGCCAACAGCTGCTTCCTTGTGTGTTAACAGCAGTACTTTTAACAGAAAAAAGGAAGAACAAAATTCTCAATTATGATAAAACGTTCAAATTATTATTGATGTAATATAGCAACACTGATGCTGAAAAACGTGATCAGGCATCTTTTGTGTCAGTCTCATGCGCTTGCTACCTGACAGGGAATTTGTCTCATGATTGGGAGAGCCAGAGGGGTAAACTCAACAGAGACACTGTGCAGAGCTGTTTCTCTCTCTCTCTCTCTCTTTCTTTTCTCTCTCATTGGCTGTCTTTCTATCTCTTGTGTATCCTTGCGTTATTATTATTATTTCTTTTAATTGATGGCAGCTGTGGATTATAAAAATTCACAATAAAACATAGTGACATTTCAGGTATTTCAGACAGTTGCTGCCTGAATATTTTAAATTTCATAATTGTATACTTCAACTACGTTCTGCTTTATACCTTATAATATTCTGAAAACAACATTTAACTTTCACAGTATGTATTGTCTTAAATACATACACTACGTTTTTGGACACCCCTTCTCATGCAGGTTTGACTACTTAAGTCATTTCTGTGAGTACAAATCCTAATTTTTAAACATAAAATTATATTCAGGAATAGCAACAATTTGGACCCTTTTCTGTTCTAATGTGACAATGCAGATGCAATGCTTCTGTGTATACGACAAGGTTCAAAAATAAATGATTTATGCTGATGTATAAATATGAATTATGTTTCCATCTTTGTTGCCACAGTTTTGGAAGTGCTTTTTTCTCTTATAAAAATGGGGTGTACCAATACTTTTGCTCATATCCACCTTTTTCCTGAATGTGGAAGTATATAATGTAATGTATAATTTTATAATTGTTATAATAAATGTATAATGTATAATTTTATGCTTAAACACAAAGATTTGTTCTCATGGATATTACTAAAGTAGTCAAACCTGTTCATTAGAGGGGGTGTCCCAATACTTTAGGCAACGTATGTCACAGTGAGGTAGCTACAAATCTCTAGTACTTTTTATATTTTATATTGACTTTATTTATTTTAAATATTTTTAACATACAAAAATAAATAAACTTTCAGAGTTAACTATTTAAGGTTCGGAATTCCACTAATTAAAGGGATAGTTCATGCCATTTGTTTTTTGATTTATGCACAAAAAAAATAAAAATAAATAATTCAGTGCTATTATAAAGCAGAATTTTTTTTTTAATTAATCCTATTATGGGTTATGAAAGGTTAGTTACACATGTAAGGTCAAAAACACATTCATTTTCTTATAATATGCGTTTATTTTTACCTTATTTGTTCAACAGCTCCCAAACGATTCAACGATTCATTTTTCTAAAGCCCTCCGGTGATTGGTTGATTTCATTTAAAGCAGTGTTTGTGAGCTTTAAACGCTACAAAAGCGGCACCTAGTGGCAGAGAATGAATTTGCATTTTCATTAAGACAAACGCAAAAAGACTTCAGACTAATTTTATTTCAAGTCGACTTGAGTCGATTCTTTCTATTGAGAGATAATAATGTTATACACGGTGCACTTTCTGATTTAAAACTTTGCAGGGTGTTTTCATTCACATTCCGACCCTTTAACATCCATGGAATTGAAACCAAATATTGTTCTTCGGTGTAATTGCTGTAAAACCCCTCTTTTTTTAACCTTTATTTTTAAGATAGTAAACCAAGCTCTCTGTTGTAAACAAAGCCCTGTTGTATTTTTAATAAAATGATTTGTATTCAAGGCTGTTGTAATGTAATCCAGATCTACATTTTACCACTGACACTGAATTATAAAAGCCTTTTATTAAATTTTCGTCTGCCTTTAATAATAGAATATTTTTTCCACACAAATACCAGTTCATCCACTCTCATCTTTTTCATTTAGTTGATAATCCTCTTACTTTCAAACATTGATAGTGCCATGCAGCAGGTCACAGGGCATTGAGACTCAGGTTTTGTCATGGTAATGAAGCAAGTGAGACAGCTTTTAATTCGCAGGCGATGAGCTCATATCTTTTAACAGAAATAATAGTTTTTTTTTTAAACCATTCAAATCTGCAAGTCACTTTTTCATCTGTTATTATTTCCATGTATATCTCCCCTGGTTTAAAGGATGCCTTTCATATTTCATTGAGTGATTGCCTGGATTTGTTGAGGATCATTACCATTACAACAGCCCCTGCAAAAATACTGTTATCTTCTGCCATGATATCAAATGATGATATATATCGTGGGGTATTTCATTCAGTCTTACAGACATGATACGATCAGCATGCCATGAGTTTATAATGATGAAGTAGGAAAAAAATATAATTTTAGTCAAGCTGCAGTGATACTTAAGTCTGGTTAGGTGAAGAAGGGGAAACTAGATTCTGCTTATGCACAGTCATATATATATATATATACCTATATTAGTACTGTCAAATGATTAATCGCAATTAATCACATCCAAAATAAAAGTTTTTGTTTGCATAATATATGTGTGTGTTCTGTGTATATTTATTATGTATATATAAATACACACACATTAACTGTTTGACAGCACTAATATATACAGTAGGTACGGTAAGTATTCAGACCCCCTTAAATTTTTCACTCTTTGTTATATTGCAGCCATTTGCTAAAATCATTTAAGCTCATTTTT
>JAUCMR010016302.1:0-14869 GCA_032357425.1 Enteromius argenteus | reverse complement strand
TTAGTTTAGCAACAGGGCTGAGACACACTCACTTATAACATGAGCTAATGGGAAGACCTGATTCTTTTTTGTATTTCTACTGTATATAGTAATTTTGCGCTGCTAATCTCACTTTAAACCTAACCCTAACACTATTTCTTAAAAGTATATGCAATATAAAGAAAAATGCAAACAAATTATGGTGATTAGACCTATCTGTTTATCCCTAAAATGTCAAAAAGCAGTGCCAAATAACGATGTGAAAAGTTATGGTTAAACAATTACATAAATGTTATTCATTTTAAGCCGTTGAAATGTAGTCTTGTTTAACATTTAAGCAATTATTTTATTGTATTTCATTCTGTTCTGCCAATTTGTAATCATTTCAAATTAAGTAAATGATTTAACTGCGTTAATCAAATGTAAATGAGAACGTAAATACAGCAGAAGCAAAGAATTTAACACACAAAGATTTATAAACATGTTTATGTCTATAAAGTTGATCATAAGTCAAAAATGTAAGTTTTAGATGGCGTCAATAATTTTTTTGTCTATGCAAACATAAGTAAATGTACTTGTGGTAGAACCACTTGACTTAAAATGCATATAAATACTCATAAGATCACGCTGAGAAAATCCCATTTGTCCCCATGAGGTGGTCAGTCTCTTACAGTACGTGTTTCAGACTTGTGTTGATAGAAGACAGATTTTGAACAGCCTCTCAGTGCATAATTGTGAGCCACGTTCTGAATTCTAAATTACTTGATAGATTATAATGGAGAAAGAGTGGAAACAAAATGGTATATTGTGTGCGTCATTTCTGCCCACTGCATCTGCCTCTCTCATTTTCCCCTCATTCCCAAACACACAATACTTCACGTTGTTGATGTACTAAGAGTATGACTGTTATATGCCATGTGTCTCGTGTATATTTTCTAATGTTTCCAAATGTAGCAGGCCAGAAATTGCTGGTAAATTTCACTTATAATTAAAAAGAAATTGCAGTTTTCATTTTTTTAACAATTTTGACAAGACATTAAATTAAAGGATTAAATAAAAGAAAATAAGTAATTTATTGTAAAACTTACTCCAACAATCTTAATATATTTTTATGGTGTAGTGTGACACAAAAATCCAGTAAAAATAAATACTTTTATAATGAAAAATATTTGATTATATATTGATTTATTTATTTTTATTTTTTATTTTTATTTGAAGGACACAAACCAATAAACAATTACATAAATGTTATTCATTTTAAGACTTTAAAAATGTAGTCTTGTTTAACATTATGCAATTATTTTATAACATTTCATTCTGTTCTGCCAATTTGTAATCATTTCAAATTAACTGAGTAAATGATTCAATTGTGTTAAACAAATGCAAATGAAAACATAAATACAGCAAATAAATTCACATATGATGATTTATAAACATGTTTATGTCTATAAAGTTGATAAGTTTAGTCACTAATAATAATGAAGAAGTTACATTTTTCAGTTCCAACAATTTTGGCAAGTCAGACATTAAATTAAATAATTAGATTTAATTAAAATTTAGTTTAATTTATTGTAAAACGGAAATATATTTTTATGGTGTAGTGTGGTGTATACATCTAATTTATTTATTTTATTTTTTGATGGACACAAACCAACAGATATTCAAAAGTAAATGATCTCTAGAAAAGTCATCGACTCAAAACAGTAAAATTAACATTAAAAAACTATTAAAAATCATACGAACCTTGAAAACTTATGGTTAAAAAATTAAATAAAATACTCAATATTTCCACACCTGTGACAGCATTTCAATTCAATTCCATATTAATTAATAAAGTTGAGACATTACTTGGCAACCCAAAATGACTGGTTTTCTTTAGTTGCATCTCATTTTGGAGGCTGAGACCTCCAGACGTTTTGTTTGTCATCAACAAAAAGCAACCGACTGCAAAGTAAGAACACTTCTCAAGGAGTAAAGGTCAGTTTTATCATGGTTACTTTTCTTAAATAGGACATTCTTAATGATAAATGCGACCTCCGTAAATAGAGTTTCTGTTCTGTCATACCACCCAGCCCTAAATACAACAAAAAAAGCGTCTTTATTCGTTTCATATGGAAAACATCCTTAATCAGTCACATCCACATGACCCTAAGTCACTTTGACATTCAGTTTGAAGCCATTGCCTCACCCCGCCACATCCAAGCCAACTCAGAAGGGGGTGCATTCATGCTCCAGTGATGAAGTTTCCATCATGAGAGGGAGCGAGGGACCACAGAGCTTTCTTTGTTGCTCAGATATGCGTATGGCTGTGTGCATGTAGGTGTAAGAGGAGAGGGGGCAGAGGAAAACCACCGTCTTTGTTCGTCCATTTGCTCTAAAGATGCTCAGTATCCCATTTTGCTTGACCAGTTTGAGATTTTCATGACTAGCAAGCACACTGATGATTGATATCAGTCACTAATGCTGTCAGTTATAGATAAAGAAATACACACTCGTGTATGTATATGACTTCACTCACCTCACTGCTTTTGTCTTTTAGATCTGGAAAGGTTTGGTCTCCAACTGGAATAGAAGAAATCAAGACAAGTCCATTCACCGGCACACTGGAGTCTGAGTCACAGGTATAACGGCTGCTGGCATAAATCTAATAATGGGATGTCTTCAAACCCTCACGTTTTAATTCAAGGCATTTAGGAGATGATTCTCTGCAGTGAGTGGCTCTTTCAGCTTCACATGTGAGCATTCTGTGATCAACAGATGAGCAGCAGCTGTCTTGACCATTCGTAGGAGTATAAACAACTTCTGGATTGAAGCTTTAAATCTTAAAAACAAAAATAGCATTACAAAAGCTGCTTTTGAAATCTAAGGACCAGTTGATGTCATATATATTTATTTATTGATCTGTTTTGTATGGAAGCTACAGGGTAAAAAAAATGGGGGGAAAAAGGGGTAATTGTGACTTTTTATCTCACATTTATGACTTTTTTTTCAGAATTTTATGAAATAAACCCAATTGTGAGATACATATTTTCAATTCTGAGTTTTTATCTCACAATTGTGAGTTAAAAATAAAAAAATTCCACTTTTACATAAAAAAATACTTGATTATATTTTCTGTTTTAATTTGGAATTTGATGGACACAAACCAAAAGGTATTCATCACAAGTATATGATATGCATCAGTGCAAAATCATTAATTAAATTAACATTAAAAAACACATGGTTCAAATAATTAAAAATAGTGGTAACACTTTCTATGAAGCCTGTATTTCTAACACATTATAAGGGTATTCTTCAGGCATTATAATGAATGCATAATGCATTAGAAATAACATCATCTAATGAATATTCATAGGAACAGTTTTAATGTGTTATAATATTTACTTATTTGTGGTTATAGCTTTTAAGAGTATGGTAATTTATAACACACAATGAACTTGATTGCAATGGATTATATAGTAATATATATATAATATATATAGTTATAATGCATTATAAGTCTCACATCTTGCCATTTTACTGATGTTACTTTACTTAAAGCTGACAAATACCACTTATAAGTAATTATAATAATAATACTATTATTTTCTCAAACATCCATTAGATCAGATATCAAATAAGACGAATGTGAATAATGACATATTTGCTTTCAATTTTATTTTGTTGCAAAATAACTCTGCAACTACATGTGTTGTCATATTTCAGTTGAAAGTATGAGCTCACATTAGCCTCAATATTAACCTCACAAACAAATAACACCACTCACAAGATGTCGTAAGGTACTGTTTATAATGCGTTATAATGCCTTAAGAATACCCTTATAATGTGTTATAAATACAGGCTTCATAGAAAGTGTTACCAAAATAGTTTTTATCTCACAATTGTGAGTTTATATCTCGTAATTGTGACATAAACATTTGCAATCACCTTTTTTATTGTTTATTCAGTGGCTAAAACAGGTTTCCATACAATTCAGTCTCTTCTGTGTCTAATAAAGACCAGCTCAAAATGTTACAATGTCACTCACTTAAAAAATATGATAACCGAAAAATCACACTATTATTTTCACAGTTCATTTTTAAAGGGTGTCGCATATCATACAACATCATGAAGGCATGCTATTTTCGTTTTGGTAGAGATTTTTAATATACATTCAGTATATCACAGTACAGTCTGTATTCTAAGGAAGGTGCATTGAAATGAATGCATGTTTATTTGGCTCTTTATATTATAAGTATAAATATCACTTCAATCTGCTTTGAAACAGTATGTTGTGAAACATTCTAGTGAGATTGATTTGACTTTTTCCCCTAAAAGGGAGAAATGTAAACACAACTAATAAAGACTGACCTCTGCTGTGGTTAAAATGTTATAATGTCACACCCACAATAAATATGAGAACAGAAAGTTTAGACTATTACATAATAAAAGGTATTACATAGACTGTATGCATGATATTTACATTTTTAACCATTGACTTCCATAGTATTTTTTCCATAGAAGTCAATGGCAACCAGTTTGAGTTTCATTATAAGGTCAACTCTCCAACAATATTGCTGTTAAATTCATCCAACCTAAGAGACATTTTCAACATGATGCTAAAGCTTTCTTTCTATTCAGCCATGTCATGAAAAATAGGGTATGTCAGATATTTTGTGGTGTATGTGACAGATGGCCTGAAATGGTTTTTGGCCCTGACATAGGAATCGGTTAGGCATTGCACAAATCTTCAGTAAAATCACATCCACATTGTCATAACGTTTTTAAAGCGTGTTTCAGTGATTTCCAGAGCAGATGTGTGCCTCATGCTGAGATGTAAGTCATTGTGGCTTTTGCCTTGGCCACTGGAAAGTATGAATGTTGAAAGTCTATAAGAATAGCGATAGAACAAGTCACGTCATTTCCAATGGAAGCAGACGCAGCCAAGCATGTGGTAGAGCCAAAGAATTTTTCAGAGGCTGTATTTTAACCCAGACTGTGTAGGTCAGAGCATAACTGAGGTATTGTTTCATTGCTCGGAATTCTTGTGACCTCAGATTTGTAATATGAGAGCAAATTTCTTTTATGAATGGAACAAAATTGCCCATTGCTCGTGATCCGTAAGGCCCTCTTTTTTATAGCCCTTTTTGATGGGTCAGATTTATCAATTTTCCTATTGTGCCAAAAATCATTAGGATATAAAGTAAAGATCATGTTTCATGAAGATTTTTTGTAAACTTCCTACAGTAAATATATCAAAACTTAACTTTTGGTTAGTAATATGTCTCTTAAATAAAGTCTCTTATTCTCTCTCAAGAATGCATTTATTTGATCAAAAATACGGTAAAAACAAACAGTTTGTGAAATAATATTACAGTTTGATCATTATAATACTGTATATTAATTTGGTGCTCACTTATTTTAAATTATCATTGGTGCTCAATTATTAACAATGGCTTTTATTATTAACTCTTTCCTCGCCAGCGTTTTTTTAAAAGTTGCCAGCCACCGCCAGCATTTTTGATGATTTTAACCTAAATTTGACGGCCTTCAGAATATTTTCTGCTATGCGTATATGAACATATTATATATCAAACTAAAGAACCAAGCCTCTGCTTTCAAACAAAAAAATGTTGTCACTTGAATGCACATAGGTTTCATCAGAAATACATTTTGGACAAAAAACTGGAAAAATGCATCTTTATCAAAGTACTGCATTTTCAAGCAAAATACATTCAGATATCATATTCTTTCACCTGTAAATAATTATATGAATAAATTAAATTGCATGTAGTAAACAGAACACACACACACGTATACATATGTTTACACACACACATTTAGGCTACATGCATGCATATGTACCAATATACAGTATACACACATATTCTATGTATATATAGATCCCGTACACACACACACACACATACATACATATTCATATTCATATCGCCCGGTTATTGATCTATCCACGACATAACTAGAGATGTTTCTGCATCTGCAAAGGCATCTCCGTCACTGACTAGCCTACTTCGTCACGATCAGATGGTCAAAACACGATCTACATGCATAATCTACATATATGATCTACAGTATATTATGATCTATATTGTCTCTGATCCTTCCGTTTTTTTCGAGTCTGGTAGACCCAGGAAGTCCCGTAACTCTTTCAGGACATGCGCTAGGCCCTTCCTTACCGTAATACACCTAGAACAGGGATTGCCGTGAAAACTCGTCTTTGGCGAGGAAGCGTTGTATTCTAATTGACGAGATATCTTATCAGTGGTGGGGAAAGAGTTAATAATGGAAACAGTTTTTGATACTTTAAGGATTATTTAGGAATATACATTTCAAATGAACAGCATTTGTTTGAGACAGAAATCTTTTAACATTATAAATGTCTATACTAAATTATAATTCTAAATGCCAGTTTTGATTAATTTACTGCATTCTTGAATAAAAGTATTCATTTCTTTCTTCTTTTTGAAACTTACTATAAATCTTTATTTGGTAATATATCACAGTTTCCACAAACAAATTAAGCAGCAACATCTGTTTTCATCATTGATAATAATAAGAACCATAATTTACCACCAATGATCATTTATAATAATTGATATTTGATAATAATCTTAAAATTATGAATATGAACCAGCTCAGCTATTTTCAACATTAATCACTGATAATAATCAGAAATGTTCTTTGAGGAGCAAATCAGATTATTAAAATTATTTCTGAAGGATCATGTGACACTGAAGACTGGAGTAATGATGCTAAAAATTCAGATTTGATCACAGAATATATATATTTATATATATATATATATTTACATAACAAAAACTATGTGTGTGTGTGTATGTAAATATTTGAAATATCTTGCAATGTTGGTACATTTTGTGTTCTGTAACCTGTTTTTTAAAATCTTAAATGTAGTTTTTTGTATGTATCTTGAGTTGTTTGCTCTGTTCTATGTGCTGGTGAGGTGGTGAGGTTATGTTATGCTGGGAGTGTTTTTTTTAGTCTGTCAACAGAAGCCATATGGTTTCCATCAGGTCCTCCCTTCAACCTCTATATCGCTCTTGCAGTGCTCAGGTCGATATCAACCTCCATAAATCAGGGATCATTTCCCCACAGCAAGCCTTAATTAATAAAAGTAGGCTTGGGGTTCATTTAGATTGATTCAGCTCATCGCTAGCAGTTTGTGGCAGTAGCAGGGCACTTTAGATGGCTCTGAATGTTCTGGCTCTGTGGGCAGTCACCCAGAACCAAAGGGCATGCTGGGATAGCATTGTAAAACAGGTCAGTGAAACCTGATGATGGTCAGGATTTATGAGCAGACACAAAAACTCCTCATAAATAATTCCCTGGTCTTTCTGAGTTTCTGCTGGGCTTTCACTGACGATTATACCCTGCAAAGACTTTAGAAAGTCATTGCTGTTCATTTGAATCTCACAAAAACCAGGAAATGTTTCATTCCAAAAACAAAAACCCAAGAAAAAAGGCATTGCATTGTATTTATTAAAGAAATAAGAATTTTTGATTTTTAAATATTTTTATGAGCTGATATCTCATGTGAGGTTGAAGAACCACACTGTTTTTAAACTAGTTGTCATGTAATATTTCCTCTGACGTGGTGATAAACGTAGGCTGTTAAAGCAGAGTTTGTTTCTGCTGCTACTTGAGTGCTCCTCGGCAGTCGCTGTCCCGCAGAAGAGGTTAAATAAATCAATTTAATGAGACAAAAGCCTTATCCAGATTTATCAAATAACAAAAATGTAAGCTTACATAGTCAAATTTATGGGTAAAAAGGTACAGAGGTACAAATGAATGGTTTTCAGTGTTAGACTACAAAACTGGCACTTTTATAAGCTATACACCAGATGTGTAGACTAGTAAATCTGCCGTTTTTATTGCAGCTACACCCTTTTGTGGCAGACATGTGAAGTAAAGGAGCATGCATCAACACAGAGGTCCTTAACGGCTAGGTTTTTGCGACAAGATGATTTCTGCCAAACGTTTTCTCTATAGAAATGCCTCTGGATGCTGCTTCCTCAACAGGGCTGTAAACATTATCTATAGCAGGGCTAGCAGTCTGTTTGTTGGTCTAGTTCAATTTATGTTCCCTTCAGCCTCCGTGTTTCCTTCCCAGTAAAAGTCAGAACAATCTGCATTGGTCTTATTGTTTTCAAATATGAACATTTTGTATGCTTTAGATAAGCATAATATTTCTGTTTACTTGTGGCAGTATCATTGTTCAAATACTGTAAAGCAAACAGTGTTTATAATTTATAAAATACCAAATGTTTAAATATAATGATAAATGATGTGCTGTTCAGGTCTAACCATTCTGTACATTTGTGGCATCTGATCTAATTTGAACTGCTTTGTGAAGTTTGATTTTTGTTAGATTTTATCCACATTGCTTTTCCAAGGTTCCATATATATGCTAAAATACACTTTTTCTACCAATATATTTTTGGGTTACAGTTTAAAAATATAAATATGTTTTTTTAAAAACCATTTAAAATTATTACCAAAAAATAATTAAACAAATTTAAAAAATAATTACCAAAACATATATTTAAAAGTATTTCCATATAGTACATATATATTTATTTATTTATTTATTTATTTATTTATTTTACCAGTATATTTACATTTTTTAGATTCAAAACAGATTTCAGTACTTTAATAGGTCGGTATATTAACATTATATCAGTTAATGAAATTACGGTATTTAACTGTACATTTAACAGAAAACTGTAAAACCAAAAATGTTGTTACTGTATTTTTTACGAAATATAATTTAGTATGTGTTTGAAACTAAAGATATTTTCAATTTTAAAAAATGTATCTAATTTATTTATTTACTAAATATACTTTGTTTTATACTAAATAAATAAATAAATATTTTTTTATGTGATGATATGAGTTCTATGATAAAATGCGTTGGATGCCGCCGTATCATATTTCTATTTGAGCAGAATTTGAGGATTTCTGGCGTTCCACAAGTGTCAGGATCTTACCTCATCCTCGTGTTACTCATATCTATCACAAATATGTTTCTCTGTTTTCCAAGCCCAGTTTTTAATGGTCTTCTATGATAAAAGAGCTTGATGTACTATGACAACATCCTCCTCAATAACACCAAGACAAATTTCCACTTTGTGAGCATTAAAGAAACAAACATTTATTAAGACGAACATGCAAAACAACTCAGTCTGAACTTCTGGATCTTTCTGATGATAACTTAATGAATACATTAGCCTTAGCCAGTTTATTTTTATCCCTGAGTTTGATCTTTACGTTTGAGCGCTACATTTCTAAGTGGATTGTTTTGTGAACCTGCCATGAATTATTGCACAGAAGCTGGATTGGGATGTTGGAGCTAAACTGCACTTCATATGCAGTACTATATCCTATTCATATTCAGTGAGGCTATTTACAAAGAGTTCTGTTTTTCACATTATGAGTGGCCCTCAAGGGAACTGATAACGTGATAAAATACATATGAACCTATTAAAGCATTCATACGCTTATAAATAGTCTGGGTCATTTGTTTTAAATGAGCAGCTGAGAACAGCTGGCTTCTGTCCACTCAAAATGAGAAAAGCAATTTTCATATGGACTTGTTGCCCTTAGAACATTTTGTGCTGTAACACAGAGGGATGTGAGATCTTTTCGTTGTCAACAGAAAACAGAACCTCTTCCTGAAAGAGATGAAAATGTGGTTTGCAGATGAATCTTTCTGCCCCCTGCTGTGGAGCACAGCTTCAGTGTTTCATAGTTTGACTCGTGAACGTTTATTCACCCAAAAATGAGAAGCCTGTCATTATTTATTCACCTTCATGTCATTCCAAACCCAGATGCTGTTATTTTTTGGTAAAACACAGTAGGCTAACCCATGCATTTTTGGAATTGACTGTAAAGAGAAAAAATATAAAAATAATTAAATAAATACAAATATTTTTCTAGTTATTATTATTTTTTTATTTTACCAGTATATTTTTGTGCTAGAAATATAAAATATATTTATTGAAATATAAATATATATTTTAAAAGCTTTTAAATATATATATATATATATATATATATAACAGTACTACTGTAAAATATTGTTACAATTTAAAATAACTGTTTCCTATCTATGTATGCTATTAATATTTATTTGGTGATTTTTTTTGCAGAATTATATGCAGCAACCATCTATGTCAACAATATATATTTAATGTATGCAATGGATAAAAGCGCCTGGATAAATGCATGTCAATCTTTCTAAGTACTTTACATGTACTTACAGTTTTTAGGATGGATGTACATGTGCATGGTTTATGTCTTTACATCTTTTACTGATATCTTAAACATACATATTTATATAGGCTAGAAATAGGTTATAAGTAAATTTTTGGTTGCACTTTATTTTAAAGTGGCCTTGTTACAGTTTAATTATACATTTAGGTACTGGGTAATATTAATTAACATGTACCTACTATATGGTTAGGGTTAGGGTTTGGCTTAGGGTTACTTGCATGTAATTATGCATAATTCATTGTTATTATAATAATAAGTATATGTACATATGTAACATTGATACTTTGAAAAAGTTTTACCTATTTTTTTTATTTTGTTTAATTTCTAATAGATTTTATACGTGTTCACTTCATATGACAATGTAGTTCATATATGTACATTTAATATATGTGCATATTACATTTGGATCTGCGACAAAAAATTTAACAGCACAGTTGCAAAATGTAGAAAAATTAGCTTGAACTTGACGTAGATTAACTGGCCCGGTATTTCTGGCATGCAGAGTTTTGAATTTGGCAGACATTCGTACTAAGAAAAGGTTTCTTCAAATGTCTTCAAATATGCTACTTCAGACAAACTGTTTACCAAAAAAGAGAGAGAGAGAGAGAGCTTCTCTACATCTGCAAACAATAACACAATTATGTTTCCTTAAAGGATTGCTGATGTCATAAAATGTCTGCTGTAGCTTGTATTTAAGCGTTGAGTTGAGCAGAGGTGAGTGTATGATGGGAATTTGTGTGCATCAGTCAATATTTACATATTTGGGAGTAAGCTGTTTATTGGGAGCATGTCAGATCTGTAAACTTGTCAATGGCTGTTTTACTGTTCCAGTTCTGGATCGTGCTGGACTCTACACAATTCAGTAGAGATGTAATGATTCACTCAACTCACTGTGAGATATGATTCACAATATGATTTTATCATGATTTCTTTAACAAAATCAAAATTTAAGAGGAATTACAAATGAAAACGTTTCAAAATGTTGCACATTTCTCTGTGAAATTTGTATTTCATGCCCTTTTTTTAAGCTTGTATTTATTTATTTTATTTTATTTATTTAAAAATTTCATTTAGTGAAATTATGCTACATAAAAGCACACAGGCTTAATGAAACACTAATTCAGTCTGTGCCAGCAGGTGGCACTTATGTAACAGCAGAGATACCGCGAATATTTGGTTACTGCTGTAAACAAAGCAGAACTGCACTTACAGTATAACGACTACTTTAATATGAATTATACAGAGACAAGATGAAAAAAAAAAACATCTACTCTTCTGAAGACAGTCAGTTCTCCTCAGTCACATTCACACTCCCACACCCAACAGTATCGCGATTCATTTAAAGTGACCCTATGATAGGTTATGAAAGGTTTATATTTTGGTTTTGGGAGTCCCCAGCAACAGTTTGACATGCATGCAAGGTGAAAAAACACTTTCATTGTTTTATATTATGCATTTATTTTTACCTGTTCTCAATGACTCTCAAATGAGTCTCTCAACGATATATTTTTCCAAACCCCTCGTTTGCTTGATGCTAATCTGCGGTGGTTGGTTGATTTAATTTCCATTTCATAATAACAGCAGCGTTTGTGAGCAGTGCTGCTTTGTTTACAGCTGTTACTGGGGAAACCGCTATTTAATTTTCATTTCAAGCGGGCGGGCAGTATGCTTATGTTTCATGTGACGTCAACACAAAACGGCTTGGGACTCGTTTTAAGAATGACTTGTTTTAATGAGTTGAATCTTTCTTTTGAGAGACAGTAACTTTATACATGGTGCACTTTCAGATGTAAAACTTTGCAGGATGTTTTCATTCACTGTTACACACTGCATGAACGATCATTTTCAAAAATCCATAATAGGGGCACTTTAACATCTCAACTGATTTGAATCGTCATTTCTACCAGCTTGGGGTGCATTATTACATCCCTACAATTCAGACAGGGTTTGATTTTAGTAAAACAGTAGATCATTTGCTTTGTTATTTGGACAATTTTGGAATTCAAATCACTTTCTTTCTTTTTTTTTTTTCACAGACCTTTCGACCAATCAGCAGCGGGTATAGCCCCACTCCCAAGAGTCCATCTCCCAAGAGTCCCATTACAGGCGCTGTGCCTTACAATAACGGCAACTCCAGACCTACGTACAACAATCCAGCAGGCCTGTATTCGCACAATAACGGAAATGGTGCTCTACCGAAGCAGATGGCAGGCCTCAACCTGGGCTCCCCTCACAGGTGAGCCATTTCACAGCTTTTCACTCATGCACAGGAATAAAGGATCTTCCTTTGGAATAACAATTAGACAAAGCATGCAGGGAAAATTAGGTCAGTTCTGATTTCACTTTAACTGTACACCGCTAACTTCTAGCCAGCACAAACCACACTGCTCTTGCAACGGCCAGAAACTGTTATTTATGATCCTCACAAGGCTGTGATTTATCAAGGAAGCAATTCTGAGCATCTTTCCCATGTTGGAAATCTACAGCACAGGTCCTGTCTTCACTCAGTGCACTACACAACAATAAACACTTCAGAGTGAAAGATATTACAGCTATTGTTATGAAAAAATGAGTTCATGTTAGAACTGGATAGTGAGTGAAGAGTCTTCAGGGAACATCTGCTGCACTGATATTTGCAGAACACCCTTGAGTTTTCTGAAGCACTATTTGTATGTTAGATGAGGGTGATAGAGCAGCATTCGGTTGCTTATAAATCCTGCTGTTTACTCTGAAGATGACAAATCCTGTGTTTATGAATTCCTGCTGTACTTAAGGTAGAAGTTGTCATAACACTGATCACTCTCATGGAAAATCCTGCTGTGTACTTGGAAAAAAAACTCAGTACCTTCAAAGGTCTTAATGCGTACTTATTCTTTATTATTAGGGTAATTCTTGTTAAACTTGTAAAATGATAATGAGTTTCAGAAATATGCTCTGCTCAAGATCAAGCACTTGAAGTGTGTTAGTCATAACCATACCATAATTATAACATAATCATTGTTATTTCTGTAATTTTATCAGTTCATTAAAATAAACCAAAATTAATCAGATCTGCTGATAAAAGACTGATTGATAATTGATTGTGCTGTTATTATAAAGCATGTAATTTCTTGGAGTAACATCAGGGAAATACTTTAAACTAGTGCTGTCAAATGGTTAATCGTGATTAATTGCATGCATTTTTGTTATGTTTACTGTGTTTATTTATTATTATTATATATATATATATATATAAACACACACACATGCATTAAATATATTTAATATGTAAACATTTTTCTTAAATATAAGCACACATTTGTATTTATATATGCATAATAAATATACACAGTATACACACATATATTATGTAAACAATTTTTTTATTTTGGATGCGATTAATGATTTGACAGCACTACTTTAAAATAATATTTCAAAAGCCCTAACAAGTGGAAAGTGACACTAGAAATATTTCTTCTTCTTCTTAAGTCACTTCTATTTTCACAAAATTGTGATATTGTGATTAAAAAGTAATAGAAGTGGTAGATTTTTAACTAATGTGTTGGGAATTTTTAAACCAATTACATTGGCTTTCATTCCTTCAGCTTTTATAAATAGCTTGATGCACTGAGAAAGTGTTTAGCTCATATGGCAATAGCAGATGTTTCTGGAAGAGAAAGAGATCTGGATGTGTTTTTCTCTCAGCTTCAGCCCTGAACTGCCAGTGAATTCATCAGGCAACCGCAACGGTTTCGACACACAGTCAGACGTCTACAGGATGCTTCAGGACTACGAGGAACCGGTGTCAGCTCCCAAACAATCTGGCTCCTTCAAATACCTGCAGGGAATCCTGGAAGCGGAGGATGGGGGTCAGTTTTTCTTTTTTATTTCTCTCTCAAAAGATAAGTGGAAAGTGTTATTTACTGGTAATGTTTTATCAGTTGTACCTTTAAGTCTAAATAACTTGCATTTTTCTACTTGTGAAATAAATATGTGCACTTCCAAATATTCAAACATTAATAAACATTCTGCTAAAAAGAATGTCATACAGGTTTAGTAAATAGTGACAGAATTATTTAGTATTTCATTATAATTTAATTCCTTTGAAGAGTTTCTAATATTAGAATTATATTAGAAATTATATATTATATTATATTATATTAGAATTATAAGGATTTTGTAGCTTATTTGGTTTTTTATTTATTTATTTTTTAACTGATCATAGTAAACTGAAAACTTTTAATTCAAAAGTCCAAACATCACTCTAAAGTATGGACCGTTCATGAGTCTGCATGTTTGTGATGTTAAGCACCGTAGATGTGCTTTTCATTGTAAATAGTCTTTGTAATTTGTCCATCCATATAAAAAATGTAAATGTTGTCCAACGTGGCACACGGTTGGAACATTTGGGTTCAGATTTACTAGCAGTTTGCACCAGCGCAAGAGCTTTTTTGGGGTTAAAGGCACAATATGTAAGATTTCTGTAATAAAATATCCAAAAACCACTTGCACAGTGTTATATATTTCATGCAGTTGTGTACTTACGTTATCTAAAAGTTCTGTAGGATTTGTAAATTCAAAGAAATTCCAGATTTAAATAATGAACCGTCCCTGTTCACTG
>JAUCMR010016241.1:0-14876 GCA_032357425.1 Enteromius argenteus | reverse complement strand
CTACCGCAAAAGATAGAAATAACCCACTTAAAACCATTTTTTGTTGGTGAAAATACTTGTGGCCTAAGACTTTTGCACAGTACTGTATGTGTGTGTGTGATGGGCAATATTGTTTACACTGTTAGAACAACACAGTTTAGAATGACTAAGTGACTGTGGTCTGAACTCTGTAGATGAGACATATTTTGTCTGAGACACATAAAAACGATAAATCCCTGCGCTCTGAAATCCAAACTCTGATATATATTTGGTGGAAGTGATCAGAATGGGAGAGATATGAATACACCGTGTTTGTATCCAAAGTGAATGGATGGAAATCTGATTAAAATAAACACCCAATAAACTGCATTTAAATGACTTTCATCTTTAACATAATAAATTACTTGAATATTTTAATAAGATTAACAAAGATTTAAAAGAAGGTTTTGGTGTATCACTCATTTATCAGGGGCTGTGGCAAAAAAATGTAATTCAGTAAGAGACAAACATGTCCAATTGTCTTTAAAGATGACAACTGAAGATCCTCTTAGACTTACTCATCATATTCTATCCTTGGATAAAGGCCCTCCTGTCACACAACAGCACCCTTTCTATTTTTATTTGCTTACCTAAAATGTATTAAATAATTATTATTAAGTATTAACAAATTCTATTACAAATAAACAAGAATCATACATCACACTTATGCTCACATAAATGCATAGTCTTCCTGATATTAGCAAGCAAAATATTACATACATGTACAGATTTAGGAAGCCCCTGGACTCTGGAAGCGGGGCAAACACTTTTACTGCATTCTTGACAAAGTTAAAATTTATATTTCAAAATCTACAACCCGAATTCTGGAAATGTTAGGAGTTTTTATTTGAATAAAATGAAAACTAAAAGAATTTAAAATCACATAAGCCAATATCTTATTCACAACAGAATATAGAGAATTTTTTTTACAATTTTAGGCACAAAATGAGCTCATTTCAAATTTGCACTGCTGACATATACAAAGCCTTCCCTGAAATATACGTCATCTATACCTTTATATATTGTCCAGTTGTCTATAAAGATGACAACTAAAGATCTTTTTAGACTTACTCATTGTCATGAGTGCCCTCAAGCGCCTCTAGAGGGTACTCACATAACTGCACCTCCCTGGGACTCATTCCATCATGGACTTCATATCCCATCATGCACTGCACACCCACACCTGTTCACAGTTAGCAATCTGTTGTCCGTCACCACACCCTCTCTCACCCACTATTTAACTGATTCATTTTCATCTGTTCAAACGCGAAGTATTGACCTGCATAGGCAATTTCCAAGCGTTCTTCTTTCATGTTTGTTTCTGTTTTCTGATTCTGTGAATGTTCGCCGCCTGCCTCGACCCTTTGCTTTGTATTATTGACCACGATTCCGCTTTGCCTCCATTGTACCTGTCTGCCTGTGATTTTGACCCTGCCTGCTGACTATCGAAATAAAGCTCTTGCACATGGATCCGAACGCTCATGCCGCAGTCATTACACTCATCATATTCTGGTGGCCATTATTTTGAAGCGACGTAAATCGGATATATCCGCAAGCACTGCGACGTAAAACCAACCTATACACCTCCGGGGGGTTATCACATGTCCTCTGAAGCAGATTGATGGGTTTTTGTAACAAAAATATTTCTAGTTTTAAAATTATAACCTAAATAACTGACTTATTCAATAATTAATGAAGTGCACATAGTAGGATATGATTTATTCAGATATAAAACCAAAGCTAATTATGAACAAAGCTAATTAAGTCCACTAAACAGCACACAAAATATAAACAACAACAGTAGGCTACTATGAATTTCTTTCTTTAACAACAAGAGAATCAGATTTGAAAGTTACTTGAGACAGTCGTTCACCAAAAAGTAATCAAACGTTTCAACAAATGCCAACAAAAGCCACATCACAGTTTCGATCATCATTTATCAGCTCATTATTAGGAACATCTTTTGATTAATTTGCTAAAAATATTATCATACCTGAGATAAGTTTTACAGTTAAGTAGTTAAAAAATAAGCAACATATCTAATTTTACTGTTATAGTAGTTAGACACGATTTTATTTACATATTTAGACGACACAGTTTCACTGTTGTGTTATTTTGCAATCCAATCCCAGGATAGAGCGGCTGAGTGAATGTGGTCTGGACTTTGTGAATGAGACTTACTCTGTCAGAGATGCTGTAGAAGGACAAAATCCCTGCGCTGTGATCCACATACACTCCTATTCTATGACTGGACACTGCAGGGAGAACAGTCCGTGTAGTATTGTGCCTAAATGAGCAACTGGAGCTACAGCAGTACAATCTCCAGGACTGTTGATTATATCCGAATCGACTATCACTACTATTTCCCTTCCTCTTGATGCTCTTATATGCCACTGCTATATGGACACCCTCATTACCGCCGTACTCCACCTCCCAGTAACAGCGTCCAGTCACGCTCTCTTTACACAACGCCTCTATCCAGTAGTCAAATCTGTCTGGATGATTGGGATATGTGTATTTACTGATGGTGTGAGTGATCATTGTGTTGTCCTCAGTCAGATAGAGACTTGAATAGATTGTGTTTGAGTCCACTGTGAATGGACGGAAATCTGATGAAAACAAACACATGATCTGCATGTAAATAATCATTAGCATACTAAATTAGATTTCCTAAAAATGCATCACTCATTTAGCAGGTATTCCACAAAGCATTAACAATTAACCTTTCATAAAACCAGTACAGATACATGCTTTAGTCCTCGACAACTGATTTGAAATCGCCTCAATTCCCCCCTAAATTGGTAACCAAACATTTGTGTTCTCCCCAAGGCATTTCTAACTATGTAAATGACTGCTAACAAGACAAGCATGACATACTTCAGTTTTAGGTTTTTGACTTTGAGCAAGGATTCATACACACTCACATGCTCACATGCTTACACATACATGCTCCTGGTGAATGAAATGGACATGCTGTTACTTCACCAAATCTTCTGATTATGTATATCTCCCATCCCCTGTTTCACAGATGAGGCTTAAACCTAGTCCTAGATTAAAATGTGAGTCTGTTTTAACTGAAAAAAACTTGCACTGACTGATCTTAAAATATATCAGTGCATTTGTTTTGTCTCAGTCCTACTGAAAAGGTAGGCTACCTGGTTAGGTAGGTTTTAAAGCTGGGATGCGGGTTTAAGCTGGTCCTTTGCTGGTTTAAACTGGTCCTTTGCTGGTTTAAGACGGTCCTTTGCTGCTCATCCTTTAGCTGGTTTATGTTGGTCCTTTGCTGGTTTAAGATGGTCCTTTGCTGGTTTAAACTGGCCCTTTGCTGGTTTATGCTAGTCCTTTAACTGGTTTATGCTGGTCATTTGCTGGTCCTTTGCTGGTTTAAGATGGTCCTTTGCTGCTCGTCCTTTAGCTGGTTTATGCTGGTCCTTTGCTGGTTTAAGCTGGTCCTTTAGCTGATTTATGCTGGTCCCTTAGCTTGTTTAACCCGGTCCTTTGCTGGTTTAACCTGGTTCTTTGCTGGTTTAAGCTGGTCCTTTAGCTGGTTTATGCTGGTCCTTTGCTGGCAAAGGACCAGCTTAAACCAGCAAAGGACCAGCATAAACCAGCATCCCAGATTTAAAACCTACCTACACAGCATATGCAGTTTTTTTCAGCAGGGAAGATGCACTCCAGTAATGTTTTTTTTTCAACAATGTTTATAAAAATTGCTTAAATGTTTTAAATGAACTATGGCCTAATCCTGGCTTAACCTAAGCCCTGTCTGTGAAACCAGGCGTCAGTGATTGTCAGTGTTTGTGTGTATTTTCAGAATAACTCACATTGTAGAAACTCCTCTCTGGTGTCATATTCAGGAACTATGACCTCAATGGTTTTTACTACGGACACCAAAACACATTGGCCGTTTAATTCTCATGTCAAGACTTAATTCATATTTAATGAAAAAGAAACAAATCCCTAGAAATCTACCTGTTTCGGTTATCTCTTCTATTTCCTCTCTGCAGTAATCCAGCAGTCTGTCTCTGAGTTGAGAGACAGATTTCACCACATCATTGAATGTCAGATGAGGACTGATAGTGTAGCCGTCAGTGGATCCAGAGAGAGAGACAGAGGCAGACGACAAACTCTACAGAAAACAAACACAATGTAATCACAAAAGCCTGTTGAAGTCTTCAGCCCCTCTATGTTTCAGAAGATCTGTCACCTGGAGGAAATGAACATGATCCTGTGTTTTTGAAAGCTGCTTCAGCTCAGCATCTCTCCTCTTCAGCTCATTGATATCCTTCT
The DNA here is from genome assembly GCA_032357425.1 of Enteromius argenteus. NCBI lineage: Eukaryota > Metazoa > Chordata > Actinopteri > Cypriniformes > Cyprinidae > Enteromius > Enteromius argenteus. The sequence continues at coordinate 10,568 of JAUCMR010016241.1, read as the reverse complement.
CCAGTCGCTGCAGTTTCATTTCAGCTTTACTCACTGCAACTTGTTCCTGATCTCTTATGAGCTGCATCACCTCAGAGCGACGTTTCTCAATGGATCGGATGAGTTCAGTGAAGATCCTCTCACTGTCCTTCATTGCTGTCTGTGCAGAGCGCTGTTATAAGACACGCATTACAATCAGATCATGTTGTTTCTTTCTGTCCTATAATCATCACAGAATTTATGGTAAATGCTGATATAATTTCATTAAAAAGTCCTCCCGGCATTTTAATGGCATCTAGAAGTTAAGATTGTGAATTACAACCAACAGCTCGCTCACCCCTCCCTTTAAAGAAGCTATGGTGGCCGTAACAGGATTATATCATAGTCTGAGACAGCGGAGATAGCCAGCAATGGGGTTTCTTTACAAAGGTAAATTAATGAACTATATTTACTTAATTATTCAATAAATCAATATGTTACTGCAAATATTATTGTTGCTTGTTGATCATTGTGTGTCAGTGTTTTATTTGCATGGACAACATATTAACGAAACACACTCTGTTTGTCCTTAAAGGGATACTGTACAATGATGGTGACTTCCACATAAGGGGAACCGTGGTGTATGTATATATAAATAGCTCATTCTAAGTTAATAAAAACATAACAGTTGTGTAAGGTCTTTGTACACCTTTGAAAACATAGTTACATATTGCATTTCTGTCAATAGATCCTCCTAAATATTAGACACTGCACCTTTAAATAATGACCTACAGTATTATGCTTTTTGATGCACTACTGTATTTTCATTAAGTTCAGTGTAATTACAGTTATCATGGATAAATCCCACAAACAACTCCAAATAGAAATGCATGTGTTGTCATTTCAAGTCCGCAGTAATTAGGACATAGAGTGATCACAGCATTATGGTGCTTCAGCTCATGTTTTTATTGGTTCAGTCTTGTCATGTGGTTTTCAGTTCTGTTTGCTCATTTGTTGTTTTGGTCATGTTTCCTTTGCATTTAAACTCTTTTGTTTGCCATGTTACTTTGTTGGGTATTGGGTTTATGTAACTTTGCTCAAGCCTGTTATGTTCATATCAAGTTTTTTTTTTTTTTTGTAGGTATGATGAAATGGAGCTTTGTGAAGCATTAAGGCTTTCTCCTCAGCTGTATCATAAATTGGTTCATTACTCCAAGCTTTTCAAGACGTTACACAATAGTGACATTTACACAAAGTATAAATAATGTAGCCTGTGAATAACCAAACAAAAAGTTAGACATGGCCCAAACTGTTGATAAAAGTCCTAGCCTGAAGACATCTACATGCCATTATTTAGTTATAGTCACAGGACCACCAGATGGCAGCAGGGACATGGCTACTTTTGGTGAAACAATAACATTTACATGCATCATAATGAATAAGTTATGGTTTGTGAATAAGTCTTCTTTCATTTGGATTTATTCCACTCACTTTTCAAATCTCACCTTATGAGATGTCACAGCTTCCCTCAACTCCCGAATGTCTTCTTCCTTCTTCTGGATTTTCTGGTTAAGCTTTATCTGTGTCTCCCCCAAATGTTTCTGAATGAAACACAAAAAATTGAGGTTCAGGTTTTCCTTGGGATGCAGTAAAGCACCAGACTCTTCCATATTTATTGTTAATGTCCCAACAGCACTAATGTGTTAGTTACTACTTCATTCTTTTTTACTGTAAAGACAATAAATCTCAAAGATCACAAATTGATACGATTCCAAATATCTCCCACTACTCATACAAGTACACAGACAACCAGCCGATAGATGTCACTAAAATGATCTGATTTATGTTTCTGCTGATAACTCAGGAGCTGCATTAGTGAATAATATGTTTTTAATCAAGTACGTACATATGATCATATGGATTTCTAGCCTTGAGAACTTACCTGTTTCTCTGTCCTCGCTGCTGCAGTTGATACAGTGTCATGATATTTGTGTTCATCCACCAAACACAGCATACAGATACATCTCTGGTCGGTACGGCAGTAAATCTCCAGCATTTTACCATGTTGATGGCAGATCATCTCCTGCAGTCGATCAGTGGCATCCATCAGATTGTGTCTATTACCTCTGAAGAGACTCTCATGATATTCAAGGTGTCTTTGACAGAAAGACCTTCGACACTCCAGACAGGATTTGACTGCTTTCTGTTTAACTCCAGTGCAGGAGTCACACTGAACATCTCCAGATCCAACACAAACAGAAGCAGGAGGGTAAGCAGGAAGAGCTGCCTGGATTCTCTCCACCACTTCAGCAACCACCATGTTCTTACCTAAAACAGGTCTTGGTGTGAAGGACTGTTTGCATAAAGGACACCTGTAGAGTCTCTTCTGATCATCCTGGTCCCAGCAGTCTGTGATGCATCTCATACAGTAACTGTGTCCACAGGGAATCGTCACCGGCTCCTTCAGGAGATCCAGACACACTGGACAAATGAACTGGTCCTGATCCACTAAAATATTAGTTTCTGCCATTTCACTGTAAATGGACACATACACAGAGAGAGTATACACACTGCAGCTCCACAGTTCATTTCCTCCTGATTCTTGCGACACAGGTTTTTCTGTTTGGGTGTGGCTAAGGTTACTGTAGTTTTTTTAATGGTAGGTGTTGCAAGATATGCTTATCTTAATTCAATGGAATTTCATTCATTTATCTGTTATGTGCGGTTATATACAGGGTTGCCATTGTTAAAGTCAGCAAAAACAAAACCATCTTAAAATCGAATTAAACATCTCTAAAAATTACAATAAGCCCTTTAACAAACAGCCAAATGCAGTCAGCTGTGAACTCAATGGTTGATTTCAAATTCAGAGTCTGAACATACCTGTCTCTGGACAAAAAAATCACCACAAACACCACGTTCTGCAATTTAGTTTTCAGCGCCGTTTTTGATTGACTCTTCAGTTAAACAAAGGACAAATAATACACCGATTACTCTTCAAGCATTAGGTTACTGATCTGTGAATAGAAGAGGTATAAAGTCCGACTCTTTGTGTGCTAACTTTTTTTTATAGATCAAGTGACTCTGTGGGGAGCAAAGTTCATGTAAGAAGAACTAAAAGCACATGCTTTCCTTTAGATGCTTCTGATGTTTTATGTGTTTGTTTGTTTTACTCCATAATGCACATTATGATTTTATCTTCAGTTATGGACACTGCAATTTTGAGCAGAATTCTGTACTTGATCTGTGCATGTCAGGGAGAATTTGGGCAATCGTCACATAAAGAGCGAGAGCACAAGATGAACTCAACCAAATTTAGAAATAGCTATATGAAGACGAGGAGCCTGATATGTTAATGTATGTGTGTAAATAATACCACATTACATGTAATATGAATCATTTATTCATATTCTGCATGCAATAAAAGCGTGTACAGGCAGCAGTACTAAAGGTGTAAGGTTAAAAACTAAACACATTTAATGGCTGCTGTTGGAGAATCTTAAATAATCTGTTATCATCTAATATGTGTCAGAGCATATACAATATTACAATAAATCTAAATTATACAGTCACACCAGAACAACATTTTAAATCTTTATTTTTTAAATAAAAAATATTTTTATTTAAAAATACTTTTCTAATTTTTTAAAATCAATATTTTTATTTTATTTTATTCATTTATTACTGAACAATCAATTTAAGAGTGCATCAGGTAAATTGGACAGGTAAATTAAAAAAAATTAAAAACATTTATTATCAGTGCTTACTACTGCCATCATTATACTCATCTGATGAAAAGTTTTACACTTGATAGATTAAAAAAGTTATTCATTTAAGATACAATCTTGATTTTTTTTATTAGTATTATTGTTATTTACTTATTATTAAGCTTCATGACATCTTACTGGTAGGCCTACTGATTTATCATCATATATGACAAAATAAACAGTGATTTAATTGATCAGATGGCATAGTTTGACTGTTGTATCATTTTCTACTCCAAACATGACATACAGCGGCTGAGTGAAGGTGGTCTGGACTCTATGGATGAGACTCATAGTGTCAGAGACGCTGTAGAAGGACAGAACCCCTGCGCTGTGATCCACATACACTCCTATTCTATGACTGGGCATTACAGAAAGTTTAGTCTCAATGTCATTGTGCCAGAATGAGCAGTAGTCTGGAGAGCAGAACAAACTCCAGGATTGATTGTTACGTCCAGCTGCACTCTCAGGACCCTCTTCCTTCCTGCTGATGCTCTTATACGTGACTGCTATATCTACACCTAATACCCCGTCACCGCTCCACTCCACCTCCCAGTAACAGCGTCCCATCACACTCTCTCTACACAACGCCTCGGTCCAACAATCAAATCTGTCTGGATGATCAGGATTTGGCTGGTATTTGTCAGCAAAAGTCAACACTGTGTCTCCCTCAGACAGACGGAGCCAATTATTCACTGAGTTTGGATCCACAGTCAACAGATGGAAATCTGAAGAAGATGCATGCAGAATTATTTTGAATCTTTGCTAAATGTGCAAAAACACGCATTTAACTGGTAACATACTGCCTATGAAGAGTAATGTGTTGACATGAATTTGCACTCATCAGCTCTATTAAGCATGTGTTGAATGTTTTAAAAGTTTAATATAGAACTTTTGCTGCTGTATAAAATGGCTGCTGTCAAAACAACTGAAATTCTCAGCAATCGAATGTGAATTTGTGTTTTGATAGTAACTCACATTGTAGAAACTCTTCTCTGGTCTGATATTCAGGAGTCACAATGTCCTGTATGCTTTTCACTGTGGATATAAAAATGCAGTTTAATTCCCATGTCAACAGAATGTTATATCAACAGCTGTTTTTATATTTATTGAATGGCACTGAACATATTTCTGACAATAAATTATAGCCAGAAACCTTCAGAACACATCTTCTTCTGCCTCCTCTTTGCAGAACTGATGCAGTTTATCTTTGAGTTCAGAGACTGATCTCTTTACATCATTAAATGAGAGATGAGAAGACATCTGTAGATCCAGAGTGAGAGACAGATGAAACTCTACAAACCCAAAGACAGGATCAGCATGATTTCTGAAGGATCACAGAAGACTGAGGTAATGATGCTGAAAATTCAGCTTTGATCACAGCAACAACACAGTAAACACAACAGCTTTCTTCTTCGTGAGGGAGTGTTGTGTTAAGGAACGCTAAAGAATGCGACACACACATCTCCCAGAAATCCTGTATAATTTAACCAATCTGATGACGACTTGGAAAGTCCAGAAGTGTTTCCAGAAAAGTGTGCCATATGCATCAGATGTCCAACAGTCTGTGGGCGTGACGTCTGAGGCTGAGACTACCTACATCTTGGATGCCCTGCGGGTAAACACATAAACATCAAATTTTTATCTCAGACCACTCTAAAACACTTGAATGGTCAATGATTTAACTCATCTGTTCAAGTAAAGTTTCATTCATACATAAATGCCAAGTTAAACTCGAATTATTATTTCATATATATCTTTAGACATAAATGGCGTGTTAAGAAAGGCTGAAGAGATGTTCATGTCATGATCATGTTCAAAGTTCATGTCGTTCTTCTGAAAATTAGATGGTCTAAATATATTTACACAAACGACACATTTACTGCAACCTGCTGGCAGTTTTAGTTTCTTCTTTAGAGTATGATTTAATTTATATAATAATAATAATAATAATACTCAAAATCATTAAAGGGGAGTTCACAAATTAATAAATAAAATAATTAATGAATTAATACTGTCATAATTTACTCAGAATCATGTTTCAATTCTGAATGACTTACTTTCTTTTGCACAACATTTAATAAGCTTTTCTGAAGGCTGTTGGTCACTGAAGTTATAGCTAATAAGCTGTTGGTTACCAGTGACTTTAATTTTAATGGACTGACAGCCAAAGGGATGCTATACTAAACTTATTGCAGTATTCCACTGTATTGCATAGATATGTATAACACTTGAGTACTGAATAAGCCAAATACAAGTCTTTATGATCTCTGTCACACACACAAACACACACCTGTTTACTGTACAAACACAAAATTGTACGGTTTCCATTTCTAGTACAACTCTCTTTCCTTAACTGAAGTATGCAAACCTCTTTGTCACATGCACTGGAATATGTATCACATTAAAAAGTTCCATTTTTAAATTGAAAATGGCAATGATCGTTTTCATAAGCTTCATTTACGCTGGAGGAACTGTGGTGTGAGGAGGGGTGAACGAAGCCAAAACTTAGGCTACAGTAGATGGGGAAACGATGGCGCCCCATAATATCTTGTAAACTGTTTTTAAAGAGAATGAACTGCACAAATGCAGATTTTATAACAATCTATCGAGAAACACACACACCTCGTCCTCTGTTTGTCGCTCTGCGCCGCCGCGCTCTGCTGACTGAAGAACACGCTGAAAGACGGGGAGGAGCCTGCTGCTGTTTTCATATGAAGTTTAAAGAGAACTGAGGCGATCACTCGTGTACCATTTATGGAGCTAATCGCAAAATTTTAGGGGGATTGAGTAGTCATTTTAGGCCATGTTCTGTCCTTTTCGCACGCGCTCAAGACACACCAATTTGCAATATGAACTAGTATGGGGTAAACATACGAGTTATGAATGTATGAAACGCTTTTGTCCGAGTTCACTATATATAGCTCTCGAATCGCGCTCACGTTTTTTTGTCTGGAGTAAGAGACTACATGCCATTCACGTTACATGATTTGCCTGGTTTTTACGTAAAAAGGGCGACAGCACACCGCATTTAAAGAAATATATATTCATGTTTTCATAACATGCCAAATTCAAAAACGAAACTAAAATTAAATCAGAATTTTTTTCGGTGTCCCTACGCAGCTTGCGTACTTTGCGTATAGAGAGGAGGACCCTGCTTAAAAAAAAAAGGAAAAAACCCCCAGAAACAATAGAAACCATTACAGAAATTCGAATTAATATACCATTATGAACTATGAACTTTTTCCAGTAAAACCATTACAAAATTGTGGTTTTGGCATTTTTCCAATAGGATTTAACGTCCCACCAATAGAATCCATCACATATCAGTAGACACCATTATACTTTCCATTAAAACCAATACAATTCCCATTATAACCATTAAATCCATTACATTTCTATTGTGTTTTGGGTAGGGTTCTATTGTTTTTTTCAGCAGGGTCGACTCTGTATAAAGTTATAAAATTGCATATTGAATAACAGACAAATGACAGACAATTTAGTCACATAAATGCAGACGTGTCAGTTTGTCTGCTCTGGAAAGAGGCACCTGGTCTTCTGGCTCTCAAGCCAGCTTCATGAAGTTGTCTCCTCGCAGTCTGAGTGGACACTCGCACCCATTGCATCATGAAGGTAATTTTGCAGGCTGACTGCAGGCATGAAAAAACATCTGTGGGCATGCAGGGTCAAGTATCGGTCTTGATTTTGAATTGTGACCCATTGTCTGCCTCCACCATGCTTTCTACTCACACTACCAGACCTTCTGAATCTGTTCCAGGCTCTGGAAATGACACTTTGAGACTTCCCCACTTGTCTTCAACTTCATGCTGAGTCATGGTTCCTTGCAGCATCCCAATGGCCCAATTGAGGTCAGAACCCTGCAGTCTCACTAAATGTGGCATTTTCTATGTATTCTGACCTTAAGTGAAGCTTTCAGAGCCTTAAATAATGAGCAGTTCCCAATTACAGACAGGTCAATTGGTACCTAATGACAAACAATCATGTCGGAAGACCATCTAAAGCTATTAAGGATGACATTTTATTAATGAAAACATTGACTAATAACAGACTTACATGTTATACATGAACTGTGAAAGAAAAACATTTTGGTTTTAGGACAACATTGATGAAAAGTTTTGATCCACTTCAAATGTTGACTAGTGTATTCAAAAGAATATTGTGGTCAACAGTGTTGAACGCAGCACTACGATCCAGTAGCACTTATTAGAGAGAAACAGCCATGATCAGATGATAAGAGGTCTTTTTTCACTCTAATGAGCACTCCTCAACATTGATCACATGGGGTGTCCCACAAGGTTCTATTTTGAGTCCTCTGCCTTTTCTTTATACATGCTTCCTGTTGGCTCTGTTCTTTAGAAATATGATGTCTCTACATTGCTTTTGGGTCTTCATTGTGTGTTGCTAATATTGGAAATCAACTAGGTTCCCTGTCTTTAACACTGCACAACAGAATCAAGAACCTAGACATTTTCTTTGATTCTTTGATTCTGACAAGCAGATAAATTCTGTCATCAAAGGAAGCTTCTTTTATCTCCAATTCATCCCCACATTAAAACAGCGCCGCTCAAAGAAGGACCTAGAAGTAGTGATCCACTTATTACAAACAAACTTAATTACTGCAATTTATTATGTAAAGGTCTACATCATTTCTCTATACATCATTTGCATTTGTTCCAGTACACGGAAGCTAGACTTTTGGTGAACACAAGGAAGAGAGAGCATATCACTTTTGTTCTCAGTTCCTTGCATTGGTTACCAGTTAAATACAAAGTTGATGTTTAGGTTTTGCTGTATGTTTATAAAGCTCTGCATGGGCTAGCCTCACCATGTTTTGCTTATCTCCTCAATTCATATTCTGTTCCACAGTTCCGTTTTAAGACAAAGGGTGACCGAGCCTTTGCACCTAAACAATGGAATGCACCTCCAGTTGCTGTGAGATCATCTCACTTTGGACACTTGTGTTTTATAAATAAATATGAACTTGAACAAAAGAATATGAGTATGTAATGTTTTCTACATTGTAAATTCAATTCTATTTGTGAAAAGTACAAATACTTGTTTTATTAGTTTAACCAGATATCATTTGTCTACAGTTCATCCAATTTTGTTATCAAATAACATTAGATCTTTTTTCTAATAGTTCTTGCCACTGTATTTGTTAAAAAATATTTAATCTGTGATTTGTAAGCTACTTTTGAGAGTCATTGTTACAAATTGTTTCATCAAATTTCTGCAAAATCTCACACTATCAACATCCATACATGTTTTGTTCTTAATAGACCTGTAATTATTATAAGTTCACTAGTGGTACTTCTGATTACTGATACTGATTAATCATGTGATGTGACAAAATAACTTTTCAATCAACACATGATTTATTTGGTTAGACGACACAGTCTAATCATTGACTTACGATCAAATCCAAACACAGCATACAGCGGCTGACTGAAGGTGGTCTGGACTCTGTGGATGAGACTCATTGTGTCAGAGACGCTGTAGAAGGACAAAATCCCTGCGCTGTGATCCACATACACTCCTATTCTATGGTTGGACACTACAGAAAGTTTAGTCTCAATGTTATTGTGCCAGAATGAGCAGTAGTCTGGAGAGCAGAACAAACTCCAGGATTGATTGTTACGTCCAGCTGCACTTTCAGGACTATCTCCCTTCCTGCTAATGCTCTTATATGTGACTGCTATATCTACACCTGATGCCCCATCACCGCTCCACTCCACCTCCCAGTAACAGCGTCCAGTCACACTCTCTCTACACAACGCCTCCAACCAAGAATCAAATCTGTCTGGATGATCAGGATACTGCTGCAGTGTGCCAGCGATGGTGATTACTGTGTTTCCCTCAGACAGACGGAGACAACAATTCACTGAGTTCAGATCCAGAGTCAACAGACGGGAATCTGATGAAGAAAAACCCATAAGCATTTGTAACTTTCCGACATTAATGTAAGCAAAGTGAGAAAATGTGATGTGTTTTAAAAAGTGGCACAATCATCAATAAAACCTCAAAACGCTTCAACGTAGCAAGAATATTTTCATTTATGCAACTATTTATGCAACTGACAACTATTTTCATATCCAGTTAAAAATACCTCAGAATTTTTCTTATTTTACTTAAAACAAATAAAGGATTTCCTTTCTCAGGTGAAAAGAGTGATTTGGCACCCCCCAACCCAATCTAGGTATCATGAACATCATTGTGCAGGCCAGAGCACCTTCTATTAGCCAGCTTTACTCTCTGTTAAGTAGTCTGTCTTTTTGACTGGTGTGTATAGCCAGATAAACAGACCCCATTTCTTGTGACATCACGTCGATCCTGACGTTCTTGAAGGAGTTGCTGGACAAAGGACATACACTCATAGTGCATGTGGCAGCTATTGGGGCATACCATTCCCTGGTATAGTCAGCCAAATTGGTTGAAAGGGCTGACTTAATAATTATTCCCCAGGCCCTTTAGAGGCCTCCTGTTTGAACTGCTTCAGATGGGTGAACTAAGGCCCCTTTCACTTATTTTTACCCTCCTTTTTGCTTTTCCTTCAGTCAAGCGACAAAGATACTTGCAAGTGCCTTTTAGTGAATACTGGCGTCTTGAGTTGGTTGTAATGACTAAAGTTTTCATCAAAGCCAAGGAGTGGCTATGTGCATAAGGTGCTTTCCACTTTGTTCAAGACAAAGGACTGATTCTCAAGCGCTTCCTGATTTTAAGGATGAGCCATCTTTGCATCTGCTCTGCCCAGTGGCGGAGCTACAATTTTTTACATGGGGTGGCCAGGGGGTGGCCACTGCTATTTCAGGGGGTCCACACACGCAC
>JAUCMR010016143.1:0-11076 GCA_032357425.1 Enteromius argenteus | reverse complement strand
CACACCTCTCTCCTCACATCATCAACTGCAAACCTGCAAAAGACAGCTGTTCATTATTTCTACTACTGCTGGAATAAAACGACCCCCTCACATGCTCTATTATCCCATTTCTCTGTGGAATTCATGTTAATGGCACCCAAATTGAGCTTTGTTAAATGTTTGCATTGTTAGATGACCCAAAGTGTATTATAGCTCAATGAAAATGAGATTTTTACTAGTTCATAGCTCGTCTGCAAGCAACTACTGTATACACAGATCTGATCTCTCTTACCTCTCATGTGAGAGCTGCTTCAAGACACCCTGAAGTAATCTTTGTTCTTTAACTTTGATAAAGCTATGCTAAGCAGTTAAAGTCATTCCAGTCCTTCATTTTTTATTTTGTGATGATAAAAGAATGATAATAAGCTTTTATCTTCTCAAGCTCTGTTTACTCAATACAAATGAATATATTTTTGCTGTTCGTTCCCACTATTACAAACTAAAGTGCTTTCCCCCCCCCTTTTTAATGTTTTGACAAAAGTGTTATTGCATTACTGTGTTTTATTCAGTCATTTAGGTAGTTATAATCGACTCTGTTTTGATTTACTGTTGCTTTGAGTATAATTCATGACAAGTGCGATGTGATTAAAAACATCTGATTATTAATGCTCGCCTGACTGGTGTGTTGACATCTTTCAGAGGGAGCACTTCACAGACAATCTCGGCTCAAAATAAGAGAAGAATTAAATGAGTACTTATGAAATCAGGCACAGTGTTGTGCATGCATAAGCATGACAGCAAACTTTGAATGCATGTTCCTTCTTGTAGATACCTTCCACCTTGCTTTTAAATTAGAGGCTACATGTTGCCTTCTCTCAGCGTGACAGACAGTGTGGGTGGAAGCATGGTTGACATGGATAAAGTTAAATAGCAATAGCCTGGCTCAGCTGTACCATTTGTTTGCATTACTATACATAAAATCGCACTCATTGGCATAAATCTCCATGTTTAACTTAATATGGTAGTTCAGGCTGAGATCATTGGAGAGCTGTTGCTTGGGAGGAGAGATAAGGACCCTGTTTTACAGCTTCAAAGCACAGTTATTATCTATCTTCGATCATAATTCTTTCAGATCATAAACGATTAAAGGACAATAAAGTCTAGCACTGTTAATGTTTCTGTATTAAATCAATATCAAAATCTATAAGAAGTTAGCTGACTAACTGCATGTAAGTGTCTACAGCAAGATGCATGATCATAAAAAATGGACATTGTGATACAGAAAATTTTTCATGCTGTATATTTAATTACTGTAAATACTGTAATTTTACTGTACAATTACACACAAACACACACACACACAAAACTAATTATTCACAAAATATTTAAGTAAAATTGACTTATGCTTAAGGGTTGGCCATATACTACAGACAAGATAAACCAGTAAAAAGGCCTATTTGTCAACTGGTAGAGATTTTCAACTATCGTCTCTATCATGGTTACACGCTCACATGACGTTGCTGTTCTACACAGTAATAAAAAAATATAATCTGCACACATTTCTAAGCATTGTGATTTAAAAAAAGTCATTTTAAACTGTTGAAATGCAATCAGCAAGAAAATTAATTTTGCTATATGCGTGTGATGTCTAAAAGATTGTTGCTGAGATATTTTTACCACATAATAGGCCTTGAAAAGTTAAATACACACATGTGTATGTGTGTGTATGTATGTGTTCAAATTCTGGTATTTGCAAATATCCTCATAAATACAGTAATTTAGGTCTTAAGTGAAAGCAAACAGCTGAGAAAGAAAACACAAATGTAACAGTGTATTGGATTTGTACAGCTCTTAAAGTGACCTGCTGTCTGTCATTCGTGTTAATCAAACAACAAAACAGAGATAATATCTCACTGTTTTGTAACTTTAATAAGAAGAAATATCATATCGTGATTTAAGATTTTGGTTATATAGCCCACCCCATTTATGCTTTATTTGCATTATTTTCAAATAGTAAACCTCTGAGGTTTAATTTTAATGGGAAATAAAATAAATTACGCTGCTGCTTTCAGTCTTTAGAATGAAGAACCGCTGAAACACTTCCACTGAAACACTTCCACTTCCATGTGTGTATACTGTATATTGCACTTCAGTCTGAAACTGGCAGTGCATTATTTAAATATACCACAGCCACTGTCATTTGCCAAATTAACTATAATTTAATAATCATATTTTAAATAATATTTTCTTGTAAAACATACTCCAATAATATAATAATTTTAAATATTTATATATATATATATATATATATATCACATTCTTGACCAACCACACAATTTTTCTGTCATCATGGAGAGAGAGAAGCATGGAGCACATCATTACAGGCATGGATTACGAACCCAGCGCCAAGTAGACCCCTACTGTGCCAATATAAATGCTCATACTTTATTCAGACGCATATGCATACATATACACAGCATGTAGTCAACAACAAGTGGCATGCACACAGTGGTTTGGTGCACACTCATTTGCAGTGCAATCATGTAGGTTGCAATCAGCAAGACTCCATATGCAGAAACACAGTCCTAAAATGACTTTTCAAATTATAAGGGGATTAATTTATTACATGCAATTAAAAATAATTAGCTTGTAAAACATATGAGATGTTAGAGTGATTTATGCATAGATATGTATCAAATAGACATACAGTGGTCCTAAACTGAAGTCAGGAGATAAGAATTCCATGTTATGTCTGGTAAGGCTGACAACAGTAAATTAAACAGTAAAAGAAACTGAATAATCCGAATGTAATAAAACACTGTATTGCATTTTTTTCTGGTGTCAAAAATGCATCCAAATTTCTCTGAAGATGTAAAACTTAAAAGTCTAGTCTCTCTGGTCTAATTATTTATGGCCTTTTACCTTTCATTTTAAAGGACGACAGAAATATCAAAAACTAAGCTTGAAAAGGTCCATCCCTAAAACATATCCGTCACTGCACATTACCTACAAAGGGTCTAATTGCTAACTGCTGTTCAAAAATGAAAATATTTTGCATGCAGATTATTTTAAATTAACAGTAAACCAGTTAGTGTGATATGTGGTATGATAATGTTGCTTTTATTTAGCTTAATTTAGGCTACTTAAAGGTGTATTAAAGGAATAGCCTAGTTCACCCAAAAATGAAAATTCTGTCATCATTTACTCACCCTCAAGTAGTTCCAAACCTGTATTAATTTCTTTGTTCTGCTGAACACAAAGGAAGATATTTTGAAAAATGTTTTTAACCAGGCTGTCTTGGTCACTATTGACTTCCATAGTAGGGGGAAAAAATACTATGGAAGTCAATGGTGACCCAAAACAGCCTGGTTACAAACTTTTTTCAAAATAACTTGATGACAGAATTTTCATTTTTGGTTGAACTATCCCTTTAAGTGACCTTTGAAAAACGCTTTTGACCACAGTGTCTGACCGAGTTCCAAAACACATTTGTAGCCAATCAGCAGTAAATGGGCGTTTCTTGTAACGGCAGAGAGAAGAGAGCGCTCAATTTGAGTGCACAGGACAGAATTAGCAGATCTCAGAGAAGTGGCAGATAAAAAAAGAGGAAAATATCAGAGAAGCAAAACATGACTGGAGATTGTGTTGTTTTACTTCATTTCACAAGTAATGTTGTTTCACATAGTTTATCTGTTTGAATATGCTTGTGTGTCACCTTCACTTGTTTCAGTGATTGTGATTGTATGTACATATGGGGTGGAGATTTCAAAATAGTGACGAGGTCCTGGGTGTGTTTTGGTGCTTTCAAATATCAACATCATTTGGCAAAATTTGCTTAGTGCACCTTTAAACTTGTCCATTTTGTACTTTCAAGCACTTTAGAAGTAACTATATAACTTAATTCATAATAAATAGTCTGACTATTTATGAGCGCAGAGAGTACTGGTAGCAGTAATTTCCAGTAGAACATGGTTTGTTACAGTACAATCTTAAAAAAAAAGCTTCCAAAGTTTTTTTTGGCAGCAATAGCAAAGAACAACCATTTTTGGTACCTCATAAAACCTTTTAGTGAACATATCATTAAAAAAATTCCAAATTTATTTTAAAGTTTAAAAAACCTTTATCGCACTATACAAATAATCTTTTGTGCAACGGAAAGGTTCCATGGATGTTTATCAATATTTTAAGATATTGTATGTCTACATGCACTGATTTCTCTGCATGGTTAGGTAATCATACTTTACTGATGCGGAGACTCACAATACACAATAATCACATATCCACCATTCAATTTCTCAGCACAACGATGAAGAGAAAAACAGAAGTATGTCAAACAGCCCAGATCGGTACAGGATGACATGACCTTAAATATATGTATGCATGCAGGTATATTCTTTTGAATTAAAGGTCATATATAAGCTCTTGTAAAAAAAGATATATATGCGAGGCTTTCTCATTCCAACAGTTAGAATTTTCTCTTCATATTACTATGGGAATACATTAATATGTATACATCAATATATGACAACTACACCTAGACCTTCACCTTGACAATCAAACTCAGTTTCT
The DNA here is from genome assembly GCA_032357425.1 of Enteromius argenteus. Lineage (NCBI taxonomy): Eukaryota > Metazoa > Chordata > Actinopteri > Cypriniformes > Cyprinidae > Enteromius > Enteromius argenteus. Next base: position 6,528 of record JAUCMR010016143.1, on the reverse strand, counting down.
AGCATTCAGCCTGACATATTTCCTTTGTTGAATATCAAAAACTTAACTAGCAAAGCAAGCTATTTTTAAATTGCTTTGCTTTGTGAGATGTCCCCAGACTGGTGAACCTTTTGCACAGTGCCACGTGCAGCGCATGTCTCAACAATCCTCCCCCTCTGAGAGCACACAACTGCACAACTGTGTCAGCTTCACTCCTGTCACCCTACACCATGTGACACCGTCAGGATGACACCAAAAAAAAAAAAAAAGAAAGAAAGAAAGAAAGAAAAAGCAAGAAAGTAAGGAAACAATCCTCTAAATCAGCCACTTCAGAGGAAGCAAAACAATATTGATGTTTTACGAAAATACCCAGGTGAAGTGCTCAAGCATTCAGAGCACTTTGCAGGAGTTGGGATGCATTGGTGTGGTTGTGGCCTAGTTTTGTGAAGTGGGCTATTAAGTCATTCCATTCAGCTTTTTCTCGTTCCACATTATTCAATTAGCAACTCTCGCCGAACAACATTCTTCAAACTCGGAGCTGACTAGACACAAATATGGGAGCTGAAAACCAAAGCAGCTGTACGATAGTATTTGGAAATGCCACATCTGTAAGTAACAACAACAGCAGCTGGTAATTTCATAAAAAAAGACTGATAACAATGTACCTCTCCTATGCAATCACTGCTATGTATCAGACCACGGCTTCAATGGCTTACTTCCAATATAGTAATCCCACATCCTTTACTGTTTGGACAGCATCCAAACACAATCCTCAGGGTCAAATACTTAGACTAAATGGAATATCAGTTTATTGAACACGCTGATCAGAACTCATTCAGACTTCTTAAGACCCTGATGGGCTGACGCTGTGAAACTCAATAGGTTTCCACAATCCTGTTCATTAGCTCTGTCAATGATGTAAGCTTTGAATACAACCATGGGTAAATGAATGTACTGACCTACAAAGAGAATACAATTCCATGGGTGAGCCAATAACCTCATGCGCCGTAAGATGCCACTGGGGAAATATTTGCAACAACTTTTCATACAAGACGATCAATCGCCCACTAATAGCCTTCAGTTGTCTATGAGGTTTATTCTCAATTACATTAATAATGGATTTGAACGGAACAAGTCAATGAACGTCTACTATTCTCACAAACTCTTTAGTCATTCGAGCTTGATTCAATCCAGAAATCTTTTTCATTTGGTACCAAGTACAAATACAACACTACAAGTGCCTTCTCTTGTTGCAAGACAGATAAGAAGCAATTTTATTCCAGATACTCCACGGTTATGAGCTTAACAGTGAAAACAGGATGATAAATTAGCTCTCAAGCCCACACAATGTGTGTGTGTAGGCCTTAACGTGTCAACCATTGCAAACTCAAGAACATGCTTGGAGTGTATCATTCAAGCACGCTGCTCTAAACAACATAGGCGCTGCATTTTAAAGAGGACAAGCAGTAAATACACGACCTCGACTCTTCAAATCACAAGTGCCATTGAAAATAAAGCGCTGCTCGAGCTCACCTCCAGATTTGTCCGAGCTGTAAGATGTGAATGACGGACTGCAACAGCCAGATACAGAGGGAACAGGACGCTGAGCGTGTCTTACTAGTCCGGGCTGCGGTAGCGCTGTTGCTGCTGTTGCTTGTGGTGTTGCTCTTGCTCGTCGTGGACGCCTGTCTTTGAGGCGTAGACGGGTGGGCTCCAACGTCTCCGTGCGAAGCGGAGCAGCTGAGCAGCTTCCCGTCCATGTGGGAGCAGCTCGCCGCGCCGCCACCACCGCCGCCGCCGGAGCTCTCCTCGGTGCTGAAATCATGGACGAACCAGCGGAAACTGAAGACCTGCACGGAGAACGAGCCGAGCACCACAAAAAACAGCGTAAGCCCGAACCACCAGTAGTCGCGGCGGAGGTAATAGTCGACCGAAAGCCAGATATCAGTGCCCACATCCGCGAAATACACCGCCACTGCGGCGAGGATCCACAGACAGTCCCAGACCGTGTATTTCTGCTGCTCCCTGCCGAGGCGGAGACATGTCGAATTTGAGCCACAGCACCGCGACTCCCCGTTGACGAAGTCCGCCTCTCCAGTTCCAGAATCCGGCTGCGATCCCGGAGCGAGCCCTTGAACCGAACCCGAGTGATCCGAATTCTGCAAAGGTGTAAATGCTACATCGCTCTTCTTCATCTTTAGCACCCCGTCGGATTTCGCGGCCATTGTAGCAGCTTTGTCTTCTCACCGTTTTCGCGTATTCTCCTCGGCTTCTCTATTCCAGGCGAAGAGACACTGGGCTGGGCGACCTCCTCTTCCGCCAGCTACAGCGCCGCCTGCTCATAACAAAGCAACACTTCCTTTTGGTAGCGGGTACGAACCATATGCTCTCCCGTGGCTCCTACTTAAAACTATGACATCATTGCTTTGCAACTCTTCTTCAGGAGCACATCGTGGTGCTCAATTCCAGCTATTGCAGCACAGCCTTCAGTAAACTCCACATTCGCGCATAGAAATAATGCATACGGCAGCGGTGCATTAAAGAGGCGAACGCTCGGTTGCTATGGCATTTGTAAACGTGCAGTTTTGAATTCCACCCTACACCGAACACGCTGTCCAACGGACGCGAACGGCGCGTCAAAAGCGTCCGTTGTGGAGGTCTTCACTCGACTCACAGCTAATGCATTAACTTTAATAGGCTTAAATAAAAAATATTTTATTTACAAATATCATATCTTCGTCAGCTTTATTCGGTAAATTTTTTAATAACTTCTGACCGTTAGATCAATCCCAGCACGTGTAGTTTCTGGTCTTTATTAACCATATATTAATTTATTACATTTATTAATATATATAAATAATAAACACAATCCTGATATACATAATATGTATAATAAGGGTTTTCCTTAAAGTTGGACAGTTAGCCATCCATTTTACTGTTACTGAAGTCATCGAGCTTACAGCTGATTGGTCCTTGTTGTGAACGTAAGATGACGTGCAGCTTTCCACTGAAGACAGACTGAAGCCTTTGCGGTGCGTGATCGGTAACCTACGCTTGCAAAAAAAGATATGAATATAGGTTGTTTAGACGCATTTAAATCTAAACAATAAGAGTGCACAAGTTTTACATCAGCTGAAAATAATAAAACGCTTCCATGTTTGATTTTATCAATACCCTAATATAAGCTTTATGTAGCCTTTAATAAGCATAAATTAACCTCTAATAAAACCTGTATCTTCTTAACACGTCCTCGTCTCGTATAATGGCTAAAGGTTCAGCACCACGGAAAGCTCCTGCTCTCAGTTCATTATTGAGGATCATTGTGCACTATGCAGAAGGTGTGCCATAAACAACAACTGCGTCGGAGCTCCATAGATCACTAAGGACGCTCCAGTGCCATCGGACGTATTGTGCTGGGTGGGCTAACTGGCGTCATTATTGAATTTATTGGCACCCTTGAGTACGGCGCTGTATTGTCGACACGCCCTCTGCTCGCCGGTTACACATAAAGCGAGTCACTCGCTTTGAAAAACAGCCACTATGACACACACACACACTGAATGGTGTTAAGATATTGTATTGATTCAAGTCTAACGGGGAGAAAATGATCGCAACAGCTGCTGCTGCCAGGTAGGATCATATGCATTAATGAGGTACATCGCCCACAACAAAAATACGTTATAAAAGATAAATCAGCAAGCCTCTGACGTACGGCGCTCTAACACTTTGATAGCTCTGAGCTTATTATGCCTCAGGTTTTAAACTTCTCATGCTGTTTGGGATTGGGCATTGAAACAGATGGCGTCAGACCGTCAACATTAAGTGGGCTGCCGTGAATTGACTTCAATAATAGACTTGAGAGATGCAACAGAGATGAAATTAATTAATTACAGCAAGGACGGTGCAGCATTTAAGATACCACGCTCTCTCTCTCTCTCTCTCTCTCTCTCTCTCTCTCTGTATGTATGTATATATATATATATATGTGTGTGTGTGTGTGTGTGTGTGTACACATACACAAATAATGCACCATCATTATCAATATATAGAATTAGCCTTAAGATTTGACTTACCTGTATTGTGTGTGTATATATATGTGTGTGTGAATGAATATATATATATATATATATATATATATATACAGTAGCCTATATATATACATATAACATTTTTGTTTACGTAATATATGTGTGTATACTGTGCATATTTTTATAAATACAAACACATGCATGTATAATTTAAGAAATTATGTTATATTTATATATTAATTTATATATTATTTATATATTAAATATATACATTTATATTCATGGAAATACTTTTTAAATATATACTGCATTTTTATATATATGAACACATGTAAACAAAAACTTATTTTGGGTGAGATTAATTGCAATTATATATATATTCATCCATACACACACACACACACACACACACAGAATACAGCTAAGTGAGTCAAATCTTAATTAGGAGGCTAGACCAAAAACAACAAAATGAGAAGGAAAGATAGATGCGAATCAGAATACCAGCTCTGGGTTCAGCACAAACACAGTCAGGCTCTTCAACGGCTCAGACACACCTCGAGCTCTGTATGGCACCTGGACAAGCTTCAGAAATGATGCCATCTGTCATCATCAGACATGGCAGGGGTAAGTAGCCTGTCGTGACTTGTGGGCAATGTTTTAGCAGGTCCATTTCAGGCCCCACTGACACACAGACAGCGATCAGATCACCTACACCTCAGCTGTGGGTTTGAGCTGCTGCTCCAAGCTAAAGCTGGTCCTTCTTTTCTTCTGAATGAATATCAGAGGCTGTCTGCTTTAGCTATTAAAAAGCGTTTGCTGCTCAGTGGAGACCAGCCTCCCTGTGCTACCTCAGTATAATTACAGCTGTCTTCTCTTATTGATCTGAACAGGCTCTTTGTGAAAAGACTGTACCCAGCTCCACAGCCCTTCATGCACTCGCGCCAGTCGTTTAAAGATTCAATCTTAATGACATCAGCAATCAGACAGTCAGACAGGCATCACATAATTCCAAGCTATTGTTCCAGCCCATAAATTAAATGTGTGTGCATTTAGATTCCAGTCAGCATCCTCCATTGAGGTCTCAGTACAGGATTATTTTATAAATAAGGTGTGTGTTTAGCGTTTATTCCTCTTTGAATGTCAGCTGTGTGACATTCAGAGCAAAAGCCATCCAGCATCCTAAGCTGTCATTATAGAGCACTAGAAAATCATGCCAGAGAAGCTCAGCCGCATGAATGTACTGTGGCACTCCTGCTTCCATACATCAGCATTATCAGACAGACTTCATCCATCCACGCTCGCTTGCTCTCCCCTTCAGAGCTCTGACGGACACACAAAACCATTATGGCATGTATAAACCTCTAGTTCGAGATCTTTTCGGTCATGGCATGTATAACAAAACAAAGAGAGATCATTGCAACAAGCCGAGTGGAAACATAAAAGGCTGTTGCATGCGGTCCTCTGAGGCATGTGATGCTCGGTTGAAAATAACATCACTTGGATCTTTTTGTTATTCACCATTCAGCAAAAACGGAAAGGTTAAATGGGTTAAAGGCATTGAATAATTTGCTGTAGGCAAACATGAAAGTGCAGTTGCCGTTTCAGCGATGATTCCAGGTTAACCTGCAGCCTATAGATTCACAACAGCATTTCACACAGAATAAATGCTGCGTTTCTATCAGACGCTTCAACTGTGACATGAATGACAGCCTGTAGTTGCTCAGCAACACACCATAATTTCTCAGGTTTTGTGCATGAGCTTCTAGTGAGACAGCTACCTATTGTGACAGACCCTGGAAGAGATTCTTATACAGTGAGTTGTCAAGCAGAAACTGGGCCACTGGCCTCTGCATGCTTCATAGACAGGCGAGTTAAAATACCCCCAGTCACTGTAAAGCACAGGATGACACATTAGGGCTTGTTCAGCCATCCAAATATGCCCTGCCATGAGACTCTTTACACAACTGAGTTAAACAGCTCCACTGTGAACAAAAGAAACAGCACATCTCATACAAATCAAACGGCCAATCATTGAGCTGTACTGATATCTTAGGATTCATGACTCTATATCCAGAACATGAAAAGGATTGAAAGGGATGGTTCAGATATAAATATGCTAGAATACACTTACTGTTCAAAAGTTTGGAATAGGCGAGATTATTGACCAATTATTTTTCACCAATCTGCTTCAGTGACATTCTAATATGCTGATTTGCTGCAGAAACATATCTTACTATTAACATCAATGTTGAAAACGATTGTACTGTTTAATATTTTTGTGGAAATTATGATGCATTTTTTAATGTAAAAAAACAAGCATTTATTTTACATAAATGTATTTTATCTATTATGAAATGTCTTAATGTCACCTTCTATTCATTTAATGCATCTTTGCTAAATAGAAGTAGGCATTTCTTAAAGAAAATTAAATAAAATAAATACGTAAAAATGAATAAATACAAAATCTGTAATACTACTCACACACTATACTCACAAGTAATTAGTTGCTTATGCAGTAACA
>JAUCMR010016062.1:0-11363 GCA_032357425.1 Enteromius argenteus | reverse complement strand
TTGCGAGATATCAAGTCGGAATTGCGAGATATCAAGTCGGAATTGCGAGATATCAAGTCGGAATTGCGAGATATCAAGTTGGAATTGCGAGATATCAATTGCAAGATATCAAGTCGGAATTGCGAGATATCAATTGCGAGATCAAGTCGGAATTGCGAGATATCAAGTCGAAATTGCGAGATATCAAGTCGGAATTGCGAGATACCAATTGCGAGATATCAAGTCGGAATTGCGAGATACCAATTGCGAGATATCAAGTCGGAATTGCAAGATACCAATTGCGAGATAACAAGTCGGAATTGTGAGATATCAATTGCGAGATATCAAGTCGGAATTGTGAGATATCAATTGCGAGATATCAAGTCGGAATTGCAAGTTTAGAGAAAAAAAGTCAGAATTGCTTTATCACACAATTGTGAGTTATAAAGTCAGAATTCCGAGATATAAACTTACAATTCTGAATTTATAGGTCACAGTTGCAAGTATATATCTCACAATTCTGAGGGGAAAAAAAGTTAGAATTGTGAGATAAAAAGTCGTAATAAAAATTTTTTTAAAAAAAAGTTGTTTTTTTTCAGTGGCAGGTGCAGGCTTCCATAGTGTTGGGAGGTTTTAATGTCATTATTCCTTGGTCATGATGCTATTTTTCAAAGCGGTCATGTTTCAATAATTTTTTTTTGAGCAGATGGACAATCAAGAGTCCACTTTGGGTCTTCTGGTCACCACAGTGGAGGGGACAGAAAAGCACTTACCTTTTAGTTCAGGTGACGTCATCACAAAAGCCACCATGATGGTTGGTGACAAGGTCCAATTCAACATTTCCACCAACACTGTTACTAAGGAGGAGTGTGCCGTCAACGTAGAGATCCTGCCAGACACTTTTCAGACAGACTCTGAAGAGCAGCGCAAGATCGTAAGTGTTCTTCGGTTCATGGTGATTTGGCATTTAGGTAGTTGGTTAGGAGGAGCAGTAGTAGTAGTTCATTAGCACCTGCACCATATCTTGGTCTTAAATTGTCATGATGCATTTAGCTTTCTAAGGTGATAGAAATAGCCCAAGATTTGTATAGTTGCACTGTTGGTCAGTGTGGTTCTGTAGCACACGAATGTTATGACCTCACAGACCATTGTGCAGTAGGTCTTAAGCATTGATCTTCCTCAGACAGATTACATTGGAAATAGCAAGACATTAGTTGTATGGAAAGCAGTGGCATTAATCGATAGCAAATAAACTAGCTTGTAGGGGATGCACCAAAATGAAGAATGATCAAATGATTGCACTGCATCCACCTGGGTGACGTCACAGCAGCTATATTCTGCATTTGATTTATTTCGGAATTGGGATGATGGAGTTGGAAATGTTCCAGTAAAGTCAGGAAAAACAAAGATGGATGCATCCATTGTTAGCAATACCAGTTGATTAAAAACAGATATAAAGTGGTATTTCGCACAGATAATGTCTACAAATAGAGGTTGGATATAACTGCACAACTGAGTTTGTCCCAATAAGCAATATATTACTACTGTTAACACTTGATTCTGAAGTTGTTGGGAATCCTCTGAGATTCAGAGTCGGAGCTTTGACTTGGGAGGGTGTTCCAGTTAAAATTTCCTACCTATCGGGAACTCAGAATTTCCAACTTCTGAGTACAAATGCTTGAACATATGATGATTAAGGCATCATTGCTGATTGAGGTCCATAGGCAGATTTGGCCTCTGATCGTAGAGTCATCTATTCTTGTATTATTATCTCATGCATGAGTTCTCTCTGCTAAAACTCTTTATCCGGGAAGCTTGTTTTATTGAATTGTGCTGGTTTTCACTCTGTCAGAACTTTTTTTTTTTTTTTTTTTTTAAATTCATTTACTTTTTGAGAGTTAGTTCTTGCACACCGAGTCTCTAATTTTCGCATTCGTTTTCCAAATTCGCCAAAATTAATGCACAGAACGTCATGGGGGCTGTGAATTATCAAAACGCCTCTAAAAATGCTTGCTACAAATGTGAAAAACGCAGAAAATGCAACATGATCCAAATTTTTGGTATGACCAATGAAAGGCAAATGTGATTGACAACATGAGAAAACATGCATAAACTATGATGAAAACACACTTACCTAATAATAAATTCCTCCATGCGCATCAAAAAAGTCATGTGACTATGTGCTAAGAGACGGGATAACTTGTAAGGCTGTATCATCTGCGATAATATCGTAATGTTTGTTAATTAAGAAGTTAATTTCGACAACAACAAAAAAAGAACAAACACAACCACTGTATTTTTTGCGTTTCTGAGCAACATGACAGTGATTCGTTACATCTACAACCCTAATCAAACACACCTGAAGTAGCTAATCAAGCTCCTCAAGTCTGCTTGGAAGGCAGCTTAGTGCATCCCCAGGAACAAGGTTGCAAATATTTTGGTTGGTTTTCTTTTCCCAAAAATGGGTTGACCATGCTTGATGTTTTGGTGCATCCCTGCTTTTTAGCATTTATAGAAGAATCAGAAGCAGTGAGGGGCTGTGTTTTATTACAGCTGATCTTTAAGACACGCCTGTTCCTGGAGATCTACCTACCTGCAGAGTTTCAGATCCAGCCCTGATCAATCACACCCGTGTAATTATCAAGTTCTCCTGATGACTTCAGTTAGCTGGTTCAGTTGTGTTTCATCAGGTTCGGAGCAGAAGTTTCCAGGGAGGTGGATCTCCAGGAATTAGACTGGGCAGAAATATGAAATGTTCTTTAAGGCAATGAATAACTTCATAATTTATTTTTGCTTATGACGTGCTTCCATCTATTAGGGGCTTGTTGTCAAGCTGGATGATAATTGTGGGTTCATCAAGACACAACAGGACCCACAGCTATTTTTTGACATAAGTGAATTTATGGAGGACACCAAACTCACTTTGTCTGAGAGGGTCGAATTTACGTTAGTACAGGTAAGTTTTCAGCCGCAGAAATCACGATCAGCAGCAAATTTTGTTCTTGAACCTTTTGTAACTGCTAGATTTTTATTTTTTTTATTGTACTTTTGCTGGAAAAGTATAGAATGCATTTTGGATTCTGGCATGTGAGTACAGCTCTTTGTTGATGTAATTGTTATACTATTTGAAGAGTCAAGCAGCTGAAGGGGGAAAACAGGCTGTTAGAATAAGAAGGCTGAATGAAAGCGTCTTCGCACCTGCACCAAAATTAGAGGCCTTTGGAGTAAAAGAGAAGGTGCAGTACACACTTTTTATTTTATTGTAAGATTTTTTTATACTAGGGCTTGCACAGATACTTGTTTTGCTAGTTGTCCAAGGTGGTGGATTTTTTTTTGTTAATACTTTTTCTTGTGAATATATTTATCCGTCACAGGTAATAAATGATATGCGACACTGAAACACAGTTGGGCTTATTCTCTGTACAGTATGGACTAAATTTAATTAAAATTAAAATCATGAGATCCACTACTAGTTTTGCCCACTACTAGTTGGCAAAGATCCAATGTCTGCATTGCAGAATAGTGACTAGTAGTAACTAGTGGTCGACCGACCGTTTTTTTGTTTGTTTGTTTTTTAAGGTCGATGCCGATATTTTGGAAAGCAGGATTGCCGATATTAGACCGGTATAACTTTATTTTAATTAATATTTTAGAAATTTGAAATAACTTGAAAATGTATTAAAATATAAATGTGTAAAATAAACTTGTGAGGAACATAAGTATTGTGAGAGACTGCATTTAAAAAAACTAAATCAGGAAATCACATTGTATGATTTTTAAAGAATTTATTTGTATTGCACTGCTGCACATAAGTATTTGAACACCTGAGAAAATCAATGTTAATATGTGGTACAGAAGCCTTTGTTTGCAATTACAGAGCTCAAACGTTTCCTGTAGTCCTTGACCAGGTTTGCACACACTGCAGGAGGGATTTTGGCCCACTCCTCCACACAGATCTTCTCTAGATCTGTCAGGTTTCGGGGCTGTCGCTGAGCAACACGGAGCTTCAGCTCCCTCCAAAGACTTTCTATTGGATTTAGGTCTGGAGACTGGCTAGGCCACTCCAGAACCTTGATATGCTTCTTACGGAGCCACTCCCTGGTTATCCTGGCTGTGTGCTTCAGGTCATTGTCATGTTGGAAGACCCAGCCACGACTCATTTTTAATGCTCTGACTGAGGGAAGGAGGTTGTTGCTCAAAATCTCACAGTACATGGCCCCATTCATCCTCTCCTTAATACAGTGCAGTCGTCCACCCCCAAAGCATGATGTTTCCACCCCCATGCTTCACAATAGGGATGGTGTTCTTGGGATGCCCAAAAAGTTCTATTTTGGTCTCATCTGACCACATGACTTTCTCCCATGCCTCCTCTGGATGATCCAGATGGTCCCTGGCAAACTTCAGACAGGCCCGGGCATGTGATGACTCGAGCAGGGGAACCTTCCGTGCAATGCATGTTTTGAAACCATGATGACGTAGTATTCTACCGACAGTGACCTTTGAAACTGTGGACCCAGCTCTCTTCATGTCATTGACCAGCTCCTTCCATGTAGATCTGGGCTGATTCCTCACCTTTCTTATCATCAGTGATACCCCAAGAGGTGAGATCTTGCATGGAGCCCCAGTCCGACGTCTTTTAGCCTCTTCATCTATTTTCACCAAGCTGCTTGGCAATTGCCCCGTAGCCCTTTTCAGCCTTGTGGAGGTCCAAAATTTTGTCTCTGGTGTCTTTTGACAGCTCTTTGGTCTTGCCCATGGTAGTAGTTGGAGTCTGACTGACTGTGGGGTGGACAGGTGTCTTTAAAGAGCTCAGACAGGTGTTACTAATTTAGATTAATAAGTGGAGTAGAGGTGGACTTTTTAATGGCAGAGTAACAGGCCCTTGAGAGCCAGAATTCTTGCTGATTGCCAGGTGTTCAAATACTTATGTGCAGCAGTGCAAGACAAATAAATTCTTTAAAAATCATACAATGTGATTTCCTGATTTTTATAATTTTTTTAAATGCTGTCTCTCACAGTGGGAATGCACCTACAATGTGAATTTCAGACCCCTACATGATTTCTAAGTGGGAGAACTTGAAAAATCACAGGGTCTTCAAATACTTATGTTGTTCACTGTACTTATACCTTAAGTATTTTTTACAAATATATTACATTTTTAATACATATTAAGTAAAAAGGAAGTAAATACTCTAACCAACAGGGCATTCTGGGTAGTTTGTGTGCTTTGGGAATGATATTTTCCAAATAAAGCAAACGAGAAAGTACTATAATGTTTGCTTTTCTATTAATAATAATATTAAAGCAATCATTATAATACTTTTTGGTGTACATTTTAATTCTTTTGTTTAAGTGTTCTGATTATTAGATAGACTTCTTAACGTATTAGACAGCACTAAATGATGACGGCAAACAAGAGAGAGAATGCTAAAAGTCACGCCTTGAATATATCGGCCAAACAGAAACATTTATCGGCTGATGCCGATATTTGAAAAAAATGCCAAATAGTCGACCACTAGTAATAACTAGATCTAATAAACTAGTCAGTGCAATCCCTAGTTCATACAATAAAAAATCTATTTAGTCATTTTCCATGGGTTGGTTTCATCCCTAAATGTGGATTCTGCCACATTTGCTTGGCTGCCTGCAGAAGAAAATGACTATCAAATTGCTGAAGGCTCCGAAAGACCATATCAAGGCGGAGGTCAAAACAGAGGGCAAAGTCAGTGAATCAGTGGATGCAGAGTAAGTAAATCATGAGTAAGTAGGTCAGTTCATTAGTTAAACGTGCAGATGTTCTTCAGAATTGGCATTACGTTGACAGTAAGTAAAACACTTAAGTCGTCTTTTTGTCATAGACAAGTTAAAGTGAGATGTTTTGTCACAATGAAAAAAATAGCTCCTATACTATTTACGTGGAGTACAGCAGTTACTTTTTCATCCACATTTTAGAGAACTTAAAGCAAAAATAAAAAAAAAATGGAAGTGAAACTTAAAGGTGTGGTATGTATTTTTGATAATTGGCGGTTAAATTGGGTATTGCGGTCTAAATTCATAACTTGAGTGAGTTTGCCAAGTACAAGCACAACCAACAATTTTAGGCAATGAGCCTAAACTTACACTGTAAGTTGATGAGTTTATTTAATTTAATTTAATAGCTTTTTAATATTCCTCTGGTCATAGATGTTTTAGTTTCATTTTGAGGCTTTTTAGGTTGGGTAGAATCTGTGATTTCTGACCCAGTTTGTTTGCTGACTTCCAATGGTGTTTACCACCAAAAAGCAACCCTAGAGTGTCGAAATACTATTGGATGAATTGGCGGTGGGTGGAAACACACGGACCGAAACAAAGACATGGAAGATCTATTTCAAAGTATAATAACTGGCTGTAGTGTTATTTAAAGAAACAGGTATTTGAACTTAGCATGTTTCCTAAATGCTAAGTGCACATTAATGCATTTTTTATGCTTTAATACAGTTTAATAAATACATACAGCACCTTTAAGTAATTTGGTTTCATGACAGAAAAGAGTAGTAAAAATTAAAAAGCATTGCTAAAATAAATCTAATGTTGTCAATATCATATATTTTTTATATATGAGTGTTACTTCAGTATTATATTTTGAGTGTTTGCCATTAATAATGTTGTTTACAAACATTTGATAAAAATGCTTGTCATTGTAAATTGTATTCACACTTGTTCTAAATAGTTATGTTTTTGTTGTAATTAAAACGTCTTGTCCAAGTAAGTTTTTTTTTTTTATGTTGATAAAATTATGTTGATTTAATGTTACAACATGTAATATATTTTTCTGAAAGCTTTTTTGACAATTTCTTAAACTTTAGCAAGCTGAACAAGGGAAAAGACAAGACTTCTAAAGATGCGAAGAAGGAAAGTGACATTAAACAGGAAAGCACTAAAGGAGTGCGGAGCAGAAGCAGGGAAAACAGTCGACGTCGGAGCAGAAGCAGAGAAAGCGGTCGACGCAGATACAGTCGCAGCAGGAGCAGAAGCCGAGACAGAAGTAGGAGCTACTACAGAAGACACAGAAGTTCCAGCCTTGAGAAGAGGGACAGCCGGTACAGACAAAAACGCAGTCGAAGCAAAGAGCGCGGAGAGAGATCCCGACAGAGTCGCAGCAGAAGCAGAGAAAGGAGCAGTCAGAGTACTAGGAAGAGAAGCCGCAGCCCTGCAGACAAATATGATCGCTATGCAAAACAAAGCAGCAGTAAAGATTCAAGCGACAAGAAGAAAGTTAAAAGCCCAGATCATGTAGAGGAAGAACTATTGAGAAAAAGGAGAGAGCTAATGGAACTCAATGAGCTGATCGCACGTAAGAAAGCTATTGTCGCTATGGAGCAAAACGCCAAGAAAATTGAACCTGAGGATGGAAAAAGTGGAGTTACAACATTTGATTATGAGCATGTGCATCGAGAGAACATTTGGATGCCTGACCGAAAACCAGTGAAGTCCATCTTGAAGAAACAATCTGAACCTCACACCGATTCTCAGTCTCAGGTTTGTTTGTACTTGGGCTCCTAGGTTTGGTTTCATATTTTATTTTCTCATGCCTATCTCACTGTCTCTTATCTTCTCTAAGGCGTCTGCGAGCAAGGAAACTGCTACTGCTTTTGTAAAGACTGAAAGTCAAGAGATGCCGATAGGATACCACCAACAGACTTGTGCTTTTGGCTCACCTGGCTACTCAAAATTTGAAAGTATCGCTGAGAGGGCTTTGGCCACTTCAGGGTCTGAAAAGACATCTCTAACTCAGACACAAGATCAAGAATTGGTCAGAAAAAAGAAGCAATTGGAAGATCTCAGTGAATCCATAGCACGCAAAAAAGCGCTGATCGCCTTGGAGCAGAAAGTCAAAGTTGTTGGGGAAATGCCTGAAATGGAAGCAGAATATGAGTTCGACTCGCACACAGAGGACCAGTTTGTAATGAATAAAGGGAACTTGTGGAGCTCCGAAATAAAACCTGATATTCAACCTAAAAAGTCCATTTTGAGGAAACACTCAGAGATTCTAACATCTCAGGTTTGTTCCTTGTAAAATATGTTATATGGATAAGCCCTCCTTGGTGGAAAAAACAGCTTATCGTTTTTGAAAATGGTAGCTGAGTAATTGCTTTAGTTGGCTTGATTATGAATCCCATCGGCTATGGTGGTCTGATTCTGACCAAGGCTGATCTACAGTCTTTCGGACTGATCATAAAATGGCTAGTTTGGACCAACTAGAAACTATAACCAGACTATAAAAATACTATTAAAAAACACTTTTCCACCATGTGACTGAACAGTTGTGAGTACGGTATCAGCTGCATTTACAACACTGTTCAATATGGCACATTTACCACACTTCTCAGCATGGTTAGTGTATCGAACTCTTTACATGGAGACCGTGTTAATGGAAATGCTTTAGAAACTCACGATTAGTTACATACACCGTAATGGAAACCGAATGTCATCGTGCCTGGATTGATACAGAACTTATTTATGAACAGTAATCTTTCAGCTCAGTGGTGGAATAGTGCTGTTGGTGCAAAAAGTTAATTTGTGAAAATGATTTTGTATTTTTGCTTTGCAGAGTGAGAAAACCTCAGTTGATGACTATGGTCACCTAAGTCAGGATGATGATTCTTTTACAAAACCACCTTCTCAGAAGACAGCAACTTTGCCGTTTAATAGATCTTTAAATCCTCAATCAATTCACACCAGTATGTTGGGATTATTCAGCCGGATCATGAATGAATCTTCAGCAGCCTCACAGATGACTGAAACACCCCCTTTCAATAAGCCAGTTATCCCACAGTCACTCACTCAGGCGTCCAGTTCAAGGTCTTTGCATGACCAGAAATCTTCCAGCGTGTCTAAAGGTAGCAATCCTCAGGATGACCAGCACAGGGCATCATCTCGCCTGCCTCATCCGACTAGCAGTAACCCTTCAACTAGTCAGACTCCACCATCAGATCAAAAGAGGAATCTCACAACTCAAATGGAGCGCTTCCTTAGTGCTCTCAACAAGGCTGACACCAGCGTTGTTAACTCTTTGTTTCAAGAGGCTAGAAAGGATCTGACTGTAATAAACACCCAGAAACCAACTCAACCGCAATTAGATAGAAACATACCCTTCATGGATGAGATATACGATCCTTTTAAGGAAGATGAAGACAATGGGCAGCCTTCCCTAATAGGTAAGCAATCTGGCAAAAAGCGAGTGAAGACTGAAACCCGTTTGAATGACTCCAGCAAAGATGACCTCTTGCCTCATGAAAGAGCTGTTCAGGATGGTAGTGGGTTTTCTCGGCTTGTTGGAATGAAGTATGGTGTAGACCCTACTGCAAAAGCTGAAAAGAAGAGTCTATATGGGCATCCGATGGTGTCAGAAAGCTGGAGTGCCCATAAAGAGGATCCAAATCGGTTCTCTGAGCAGTGGAATCAGTATGAACCGGACACTGATTTGTATGCAACAGAACACAAGCATTATGCTGATGAACGCGGTCTGTATAGGGAGCATAGCCAGCCTGTTGAGTACCAGAATGTCAGTCCAAATGTTCAGCACTCTTACGCAGTGGACAGGGAGATGCCTGATAGTAAGTTTGACAAGAGTTTAGCTCGTCAGGAGTCTGAAGAAAGCAATGAAGATAAAAACAGAAAGTTGGAGAACTTTGAAAAAATTCAAAGTCTTCTTCAAACAATAGGACTTCATCTAGACACAGCAGAGGTTAGCAAATTAGCCGACAGGACGCAAGAGCGGTTGTATGGTAAGACTAAAAAACCTTACTCCTTTGAACAAAAAAGAGAGCGATCAGTGAGCCAAACTGACCAGAGAGGTAGCAGTAGTAGAGCAGATTCCTCTGACTCCGAAGACTTCCGATCACTTTCCCCAGCTCAATCCTCGAATCGTAAGGTTTACATGAGTTATAAGGACACTGTAAAATACAAAGAGCACCACCAAGTGGAAGATGTTGACCTAACTAGCATTAAGAGAACCGTAGTAAATTTGAAACCAGCAGCCGACGGACAAGAACCAGAGCCGACTGCCGTTTCTCAAGCTTCGTACCAACCTATGACCACAGTTCAGCCTGCCACTTCCCAGTATGCCCAAAATTCCACCGTTTCCACTTTTCCAGCTTCACAATATTCACAATATCAAAGTAGTGATCAACCTGTTTGGGGTTCTGTGGCCCCTGGTCTGTATGCTTATGGCACTGTACCTCCATCCCCTTATGCTATGGGTCACCAAGCAATGGCGCCACATTTGATGGCTGCTTATAGTTCATACACTGCACAAATGGCCAATCCATATTGTGTACCTCCTCCACTCTCCATGCCACATCTCTATGGTCCTCCACCTATTCCCAACCCTCTCCAACTCTCCACCATGGCCTCTGCTTACTCTACCCCGGTGACTTGTCAAATCCCAGCTGAATCTATAAAAAACAAGCCTGTTAGGTGCCTCAAAACAATAGAAACTGTCAAAATGGTTCCAACAGGTATATCAGGGCCTGCCAGCACACTTGTTATCATACAACCTAAAGAGGACAGTAAAAAACAACAGACATCAGAGTTGCTACCACAGGTTGCTACCATTACAGAAGATGACATCAAGGCTAAGCAGAAGAAACGGGTATGACATCTTTCTTCAAACTTCTCACATGTGGAATCCTTTGTTCAGCGATTCTTAATAACCATGTTATACTTAGATTTTATACTCTTGTCATGCTTTGTAATTCTGTGATGTGGCAAATACCAGAAGCTGTCCAAGGACAATGTTGCTGTGAGCTTATTGTCTTCAGCTAATGAGTGCATCTGTAATGTTCTAAACCTGTGATAAATCTACTGACTGTTTTAGCACAATTTTGTCAGAGTTTTGTTCTTATATAATTGTGCTCTGGGCAGCTGGAACAGTTTAACCAGAGAATGAAGCTGAAGAAAGAGAAGCAAATGGAAGCCCAGCGTTCACGTGGACAAAATCGGAATTCAGCTCCAGGTATTATTATTTCCAGAGTCTTTAGGTTCAGGCATTTATTGGCTTCAGGTGCAACTGCCTGTTTAGTTTGCTTATTCTTTCACCTTGCAAGCAGTATTACTACCAAAATTTGACATGAAAAAGCTTTTCAGTTAGCTCTCAGATCTTGATAGGGATGATATTGGATAGCTTTTTAAAGAAACATAGTGCTTTGTTACGAGAGAAGGAAATAGCATTTTAGGATTAGTGTTTTTTTTTTTTTAATGGCACACCTTCAAATTAGAGCTTACAGTGGGGCAAAAAAGTATTTAGTCAGCCACCAATTGTGCAAGTTTCTCCCACTTAAAAAGATGAGAGAGGCCTGTAATTTTCATCATAGGTATACCTCAACTATGAGAGACAAAATGAG
>JAUCMR010015818.1:0-12975 GCA_032357425.1 Enteromius argenteus | reverse complement strand
ATTCAATTGAAAGCAGAAACTATAGGCAACACTTTGAGCTGGTACATCCTGCACAGGGGCCCCACAAACCCCAGCTACGGCCCTGGTATCTTAAATCTATTTTTTTCAAGTTGCATGTTTAGCACACACATGTGCCTGTTAAGCCACATCCTGTTTGCAGTTTCTGTGTTAAAGGTAAGAAGAAACATAGTGGTTAAATTGTCACGAAACCCCAGAACACATAGTTTGACCTGTGAACAGATATGTACAGACTGCATTTCAATGAAAACACCAATAAACCCATATAAGTTATTAATCAGTTTAAATGGGTTATTATAAAAAAAATTCTAAACATTTTGTTGGTAACACTTTAAAATAATTTTTTGTTGTTACCAATTAACTAGGCAGAAGTTAAGACAGACGTGTTTTTATTTTGCAAAAGTTTCAGTTTTATTATTTATACTTTTTTATTTATTTTGCAAAAGATTGCCATTTTTTAAATTATAACATCATAAACAATATTTTAGCATCCACATGCATCGCGAATATGGAAACATTTGGATTTGTAAAAGAGAGGTAGGCATCAGTTTCACCTTAAAGGGTTACTCCACTCCAAAATGAAAATTTTGTCATTAATCACTTACCCCAATGTCGTTCCATATCTGTAAAAGCTTTATTCATCCTCGGAACACAATTTAAGATTTTGGATAAAAAAAAATGTAATTTTGTAGATCATCTGGTGGATCCAATCCATGTACGCAATGGTAAGATATGCTGCTTATACAAATCAAAGAGCAAATACATGCACAAGACATATCTTTCCACTGCACCTAACAAAAAACTGCATATGTGGAGAGCAATTATTTGGCAGTCAATAGCCGTGTTTCCATTACAGATTTATGGTAAACTTTGGCGATATTTGATAAATGTAAAAGTATTGCAAAATGATGGCGCAATGTTATGTAGCTAAAATGTAATATTTTGATTTTGAAAAATTTTGAAAAAATTTTGATTTTCGATATATTTATACAAAGGTGACGTATGCTTCCATCTTTACATAAGGAGCATGGAGAGATAAGAAACGTGCACTGTGAGGCTGGAATAAACACAAGCGTCAACTGAATGGCCACAAACAGCTCTAATGTTGTATCAGAGCCGAACGGCACTACAGACATGTGCAGTTTAAACTGTCTAAGCATTAACTGCAACGAAAGCTCCTTATACTCAAGAACAAACACGTATAAAACATTGAAGATTGATCATATGACTTTTTACATATGCCTGTACAGTGGGCAATTGATGTCAAAAAGACGTCAAATTGACGCCCTCGGCTGTGGTGCGGTCAATTCACAACTGAGCTGGCATGAGGGAAAACATCAACTTAAGCAATCCTTCTAGTTAAAGTTCATAAAGGTGAGCGATCTCCTGATCGCTAGAATATCCTCATTAAACACCACCTCTTCTTGCCGATTGTTTGGCCGAAGTTTGTTTTTGTTGTGGTGCCCATAGTGTTTCTTTTGGTATTGCAGCCTCTGTGTTGTCTTTCGAGACCAGGTTTTTTCCCAATGTATTCGGAGGGCAGACAGCAAGATGATCAAGGGGTGATGCATAACTGTAATATATCACACAGTGTTAAGGTCTTGTTTTTCTCATTAATATTTACTCACTGTACTCTATTTTGGACTCAAAATGTACAGTAGAGAAATGGTGGTGATGGGTTAATGATAAATATCCAAAATAACACAGGCTAATGCTCCATTCGCGCGTACAACAGACGCAAATTCGCGGCATGAGAGGGGCTTCTGCCAGGCGGCTCCAGTCTGCATTGGTGGAGGGGAAAACTGCAAAAATTTCTAAATATTGCTGTTATTGTGCCATGAAATGCAGTTGTAAGAGTATTTTCAGGTGAGAATGTAGTTGTTTAAAACACAAATCTTCGGAGCCGTGAGCTCCATGCGAACACCGGGTGCTCAGTGCTCATGTATCCGCCGAGGGCAGCCTCACCGTGGCTAGTAATTCTGACACTTGCTGCTGCCTCCTGATGTCTGTAGTGGTTAAACAGGTGGTAAAATTCGTTTTGGGTATATCTGTCACACCACCAGGCGGCGCTGCAACCCCAACACTTTCCCACTGAACGGAGCAAAATCGCCTTTATCATGACTTTACTCTCCGGCCGGGTTTTACAGTGGGCGGAGGCTTTATGGACAGGTGCGAGCTCTCATCTATCCTCATATGAGAATTTCCGTAGCCATTTTCAAGAGGTTTTCGGCCATGATCCATCACCGGTTTCACCACAAGAGAATCTACTGCAACTGCAACAGGGTAAACTTACCATTCATGAATACATCCTTAAATTTCGCACTCTGGCAGCCCCGAGTGGCTGGAACGATCCAGCGCTACTGGCAGTGTTTCGTCGCGGCTTGAAACCGGAGATTCGCGCCCAAATGGCTATATATGATGACTCGGTCAGTCTAGAAGCCTTTCTTCGGAAAGTTACCACTGTCTCCAAAAACCTCACCTCTTGTACCTCCATGGAGGATCGCAGATCACGTGAATCAATCGGTGATGACTGTGAGCCTATGCAGACGGATACGTATCATCTAACTGCAACTGAAAGACGCCGACGGAGGGATGAACGATGCTGCTTTTATTGTGGAGCTAACGACCATATGCAACGCAAATGTCCTGTCAGACCTCCTTCTAAATCGGTGAGTGTGGATCTTCTTAAACCTTCCACTCATAATGTTCCATTTATCACTGTCACTGTATTCTGTCATGACCAAGCATATCATATGACAGCTCTTATTGACTCAGGAGCGGCAGGCAATTTTATTTCCTCAAAATGTTTAGACAATATTAACATCACCTGTCAGAAAAACTCCACTACCTACCAAATAACTACAATCCAGGGGACTTTGTTAGACAAACGACCAGTTAACCAATGTACCATACCTGTAACCTTACAAGTAGGATGTTTGCACCGAGAAACCATCTCGTTCCTGGTACTGCATAATGCTTCAGTGGATTTGGTGTTGGGTCGCCCATGGCTCGTTCTTCACAGTCCCACTATCAACTGGAGTACAGGTGAAATTTTACAATGGAGTGATCAATGTTTCAAACAATGTCTAATGCCTTGTCAGAAACCTTTATTACCTGAATTGAACTGCTGTTCCACGTCCATCGAAAGCCCAGACGTCACTTCCACCTTAACCATCCCACGTGAGTACAACGAATTCATGGATGTGTTTAGCAAGAATGCAGCAAAACATTTACCACCTCACCGTCCTTGGGATTGTTCGATTGAATTGGTTCCCAATGCTAAGTTCCCCAAGGGGCGTATTTACCCACTGTCTCTTCCAGAAACACAGGCCATGAAGGAGTATGTGCAAGAAGCGTTAGACCAAAGGTTCATCACTCCATCCACCTCACCCGCTGCCTCCAGCTTCTTTTTCATGGCAAAGAAGGATGGTGGCTTGCGCCCCTGTATAGATTACAGGTCCCTGAACCAGCAAACGGTGAAATTCGCATATCCTCTGCCATTAGTACCTTCAGCACGGGAGCAACTCAGGTCAGCACACATCTACTCTAAATTTGATCTAAGAAGTGCATATAACCTGATAAGAATTAAGAAAGGTGATGAGTGGAAGACAGCATTCGTAACCCCTTCAGGGCACTACGAATATCGGGTTATGCCGTATGGGCTTGCGAATTCACCAGCAATCTTTCAGAACTTTATGAATGAGGTGTTCAGAGATATGTTGAATCAATTTGTCATCATCTATATCGATGACATTCTCGTGTACTCACCCGATATCTTCACCCACAGAATCCATGTCTCCAAGGTCCTCCAACGTTTACGAGAACATTCCCTCTATCTAAAAGCTGAGAAATGTGCTTTTCATCTCCAGGAAGTCCAGTTCCTGGGTTACCTCATTTCACCTAAAGGAAAGGTTTCTAGGATTTTCAAATTTCTACCATCGTTTCATCAAAGGATACAGTCAAATTTCAGCACCCCTCACTTCCTTACTTCAGGGGAAAAAGAAGTCTCTCAGCTGGAATGCTGCGGCCGAGGCAGCCTTTGACCAACTGAAACAAGCATTCTGCACAGCTCCGATACTCCGCCATCCAGACCCTGACTTACCATTCATCGTGGAAGTTGACGCTTCCACACTGGGAGTAGGAGCTGCACTATCCCAAGGTCAAGGAACACCACCTAAAACTCATCCCTGTGCATATTTCTCCAAGAAATTGACTCAAGCTGAACAGAACTATGATGTGGGAAACAGGGAACTTCTAGCAATCAAACTGGCTTTCGAAGAGTGGCGTCACTGGTTGGAGGGAGCAAAGCATGAAATTACTGTGATCACTGATCATAAAAACCTTTTATACCTCCAAGAGGCCAAACGTCTAAACCCACGACAAGCACGCTGGGCGATGTTCTTTACACGATTCAATTTTAAAGTCACGTACTGTCCTGGTGAGAAGAACACAAAAGCTGATGCTCTTTCCAGATTACACGATCCCAGTCCTACAACTGAAAATCCTGAGCCCATTTTACCACCTACTCTGTTCATGGCTCCCATTGTTTGGGATCTGGAGGAGCAAATACGTCAAGCCACAATTCTAGAGCCACCACCTCCAGAATGTCCTAATGACAAAACATACGTACCCAGTACCCTACGACTGCACATCATAGACACCACTCACACTTCCCCTGGTGCAGGCCACCCCGGAACAAAGAGAACACTCCAACTTCTCAAACAACGTTACTGGTGGCCCAACATGGTACGAGAGGTAGACCAGTACGTGAAAGGATGCGCTGTATGCGCCATGGTAAACACACCACGACGATAACCTTCTGGTAAACTGTTACCTCTACCCATTCCTCAACGCCCTTGGACTCATATAGGTATAGATTTTGCCACCGACTTGCCTCCTTCAGAGGGATTCACTACCATACTAGTAGTGGTGGATAGATTCTCTATTGGCTGTAAATGAATACCCCTAGTAGGTATTCCCTCAGCTTTTAAAACCGCTCAAGCACTGTTCCATCATGTATTCCGCCACTTTGGTCTCCCGGAGGACATAGTATCAGACAGAGGTCCTCAATTCACCTCACGGGTATGGCGAGAGTTTTTCAGACTCCTAGGAATCACCATAAGCTTATCCTCCGGCTATCACCCTCAGTCGAACGGACAGACGGAAAGAAAGATTCAAGAAATCAGCAGATATCTTCGTACCTACTGTCACAAGCACCAAGATACCTGGGCACAATACTTACCATGGGTGGAATACGCACAAAATTCACTCAGACAATCTTCCACAGGTCTAACACCCTTTCAGTGTTTTTTAGGTTTCCAGCCTCCACTATTTCCGTGGTCAGAAGAACCATCACTGGTACCGGTGGTGGACCACTGGTTTAGAACCAGTGAACAGGTCTGGGACTCATGTCCATCTCCAGAGCGCCATCCATCGACATAAAACTAGTGCAGATGCTCGACGATCTGTGACACCCCAATTTCAGCCAGGAGAGAAGGTATGGCTTTCCACCAGAGACATCAAGTTACATTTACCATGTAAGAAATTAAGCCCATGATACATCGGCCCATTCTCTATCATTCGACAAATAAATGAGGCATCGTATGAACTCCAACTCCCACCCAATTACCGTATCCATCCTACCTTCCATGTGTCCCTGTTAAAACGTCACTTAAAATCTGCTCTTCCCCCACCAGAAGAGGTGCCTCAGGAGCCTCTTCCAGAGATCAATCCTGATGAAACCATCTACCAGATAAATCAAATTCTGGATTCCAGACGCCGAGCAAGGCCGACTCCAATACATGATAGATTGGGAAGGTTATGGACCCGAGGAGAGATGTTGGGTGAACAGGGATGACGTTCTAGACCCGGGTCTCTTAGAAGAATTCCATCGTAATCACCCAAATCGTCCAGCCCCTAGAGGTAGAGGCAGACCACGCCGTAAAACCAGAGCGCCGGGAGTCGCTCCTAGGGAGGGGGATGATGTCACACCACCAGCGCCTCTGAATACACACGTTCTCAATCACCAGAGTTTTAATCACCGCCACCTGGATGCAATCAGGTGAGCGTGTATTTAAGCCCTCGTTCCTCACTCTCTCATCGGCTGAGAACAAGGTAACTTCTACTGCTTACCACTGCCTCTGCCTTCTGCTTTCACCACTCGTTGTTACCATTGCCTTTTATGTTACAAGACAAAGTCTTACTATTCTTCTCAAGCGAAGTATCTTCAAGGGTTCACCTGCCAAGGAAAGGAATTGCACTTCACGGAGTGGAATACTCACTCACCTTGGTTTCACTTCCCACAAAGCTGGCTGCACACTCGACGAGAGCTACCTGCCTTCAACACGTGAGAAAGTCATACTTACCTGTGTTCACTAACCTGATCTACCTACCTGTTTTCTCAGACTGCAGCCCGCTCATCCACACCGAGCACTTCATCCAGGGCAGCTGTAAAAAGATAAAGAGACGAGAATTACCATCAGCGAGCTCTCTGGTCTTTACACATCTGAGGAAAGGATATTTCATTCAGGAGATCGTTTCATACTCACCCAAGACGCCCTTATAAAAATCCTCCCAACCTCCCAAGGGTTACTCAAGAGCCGATCTACTGCCTTTACTAGAACCATCCTAAACTTCAATAAAACCTTTTTGTTCATACTTACCTCACTCTCCGTCTCCTTCCTACTGAGCTTGACAATATCTCATAGGCAAACTCTGGTTTAATGAATCTATTATGTATTTCCTTTTTATTCCTGTTTATATGAAAGTTCGAAGATGTATCATACAGAGACAATGATTTTGTCCTCCATAGTTTCGGAATTCTGCCTCTGCTTGCTAGTAATCACGTCACTACTAGAGCAAGCTCCTGATTGGTTAACGTGGTGCGAATTTTCGCCAAAGTTCAGATTTTTGAACTTAAGCGTTTCGCGCGAATCGCGCCTCAGGATGTCTAATCGCGTCTTTGCATTGACTTAACATGTAAATCACTTGCGCTTGACGCTTCATTCGTCTGTTGTGAACTCAGCATAATGAGAAAAACAATTTTGCAAATGGGCCATCAATCAGCTTTCCACTTACTGCCTTTTTAAAAAGCACCAGGTTTCTTTAACTTTAACATACTTTAACAACCTGTCAGGGTGCTAGTTATGACAAGATATGTCCTGTGTTATTGAGTGGGACAGTATCAGTTTCGATCATCATGCAGGGCTGGTCCTGGATTGGTTTTAGGTTCATGACCCTATGTATCCCACCATACTCCCTTTTCCCCAGCCCAACTGAGGAACTATTCTTTTCTTGGAGGTGGAAGGTGTATGATTATCATCCAGGCTTGAAACAATATAACTGCATAGCAATGTCGGGCATGGTTTTGTAATTCAAAAAGGATTGCCCACGGTCACCGTGATTTTGCAAAGTAAGACATGATCCTAGATCAACATCTTTTATTGATCCTGGATCAACATTACTGTCTAAAAATACAAACTTCCCAATCCCAATCCCTACCCCTAAACCTAACCCTACCAGTTTTTTTTTTTCCCCACGAAAATCAGTGGGAAATGATAGCTGATTAACAAGGGTGTAGAAGCACCTAACCCTGATCATAATCCTAAAACAGATTTTTCCAGAAAAATGATCCCTCAAATCTGATTGGTTGATTGGAATGTTGTTTCAGGATCAACAAGAATGTTGATCCGGGAGCATCTTGTACTTGGTAAAATCACGTTCACTGATTTCCCACAGTGAGGAGATTGACAATGAGGATATTTACTGTGATTTTGATGAGAATTTATGGCGAAATATTTAAGACAGACTTGATGTTGATTAACTCTTTATGAGGCAGCGCTTTCCCCACCATTGCCCACATTTTCAGGCTTTCTGTATTTTCACTGTAATACAGGAGGTGCTGTTGTATCTTTTTAAAAAATATTACATCTCTAGATCCAAATCTAACAAAAAAGAACCAGAAATAAGCAACTGCGTATGTAAACAGCAGATGTATATGTATTAGTAAATGAAATGTTGACCCAGAAAGTGGTATACAACTGTACAAGCTTTAAGGGTGTTAATAGAAGTGATCTACTATATTACGATAATTGTTCAGACTCCTATACAAATGCAGTATTTGACAAAATCAATGCACATTTAAGTGGTGATAAAAAGAATGCATAAATTTTTGAATGCATGAAGAATGCTAGAAGTCTTGTTTAAAAAAGCTGAGGCTCTGTTCATTCTTATATTCTGGAGGGCCATGAACTTTTTGTAAAAAATTATTAGAAATGCTGATGATGCTGGTTGTTTCAATGCAACCACAGAATTTCTGTCAAACAAAATGTTTATATGACCATTATATGTAAGTGTCAAAGTAACATTTATTATGATGACTGTATCTACTTTATTACAGTAACATTCATTGAACAGATCTAAAACATGTACATTGGATTGTTTGCTGTTCAGTAAAATGACTGTTAAAAGTACTACATTTAAAGATGATTGGGCTGTTGTGTTTCTGTGATTAAACTGACATCTCGTTTTGAAACAATGATTATGTGGAGCTCTTCAGGGTGCTTCCTTTAATGTGAGAAAAGCCCACTCATGTGTCCAAATGTGCATATTATCCATCTTAAATTCTCTGTGATATTAGATTTCAATACTATTTAGGGCAGATGGGGTGGACAGTATGCACATTGGAATGCAGGGCACACAAACATCTCAACAGCAGAAAGAAAAAAACCAACATGTTAGTAAATCATGCTCACAATTTAGCAAAATATGTTCACAAAATACATTGTACTGATGAATTAAGTCGTGGGAACAAATTGTGCCCACAATATTTTCCCCCACGTCATGTCTGGGGCTATGTATTTTTTGCTGTTAATGTGAGAAAAGAGCACACAAACATCTCAGCAGACAGCAGGAAGAGGAAACCTTCAAACCCCAGGCTCAAGATGCGGTTGGCACCTAACAATCATAGAGTTTGCTCAGAAAAATTCCCATCGTTAAATAACCATTACTCAGTATTTGTATAATCCAGACTACAGAATGTTACATTAACACAGTAGCAGTGTTAAAGGTAATACATTGATGACTATGCATTACTGAAGCACCTGCTGTTAACAAAATCACTGAAGGAAAGATGAACAACAGCAGAAAAAGAAGAAGAGCAGAAATACTTGGTGGTCAGCGTAACGAACCCGGCCCCTAAGATAATTAGTTCTGGTTTGTTATAATTTGTAATGGGTAAAATAGACATCTCTAGAATGAAAATTTAGTTCAGTTGGACAACGGCCATTAAAGTTATGAAGTGACACACATCTGTTTCATGCAGCTCAAGCTGCAGTCGCAGCACAAAGAATGAGTCACGTAAAGTTATTTGAGTGGTGCAAGCAGCCTTTCCCGTGAGACACAATGACTGACAGGGTAATGATAGATAATAACTTTGTTTGTGTTACGCTATGGAGACAAGGAGGCATGCGGGTTCAAATGCAGACTGTTTATTCTAGACACAGAGTAGAGACAAGCAGAGTCGTTCACCGGCAAACAGGCACATCAGAGGCAATGACAGCAGAATAATCCAGATAGCAGAGGTCAGTACAACAACAAACATAGTCCGAGGGGTGAGACAAAGGTGATAATCCTGAGAGAGCGAGGTCGGCAACGATAAATCCAAATACAGGGAAACTCCGGGAAACCGAGACCGTGAAACATGAGCGAACTCAAAAGATAAATAATGATACGTGAGAACACAAAGACATCCGGGGAATTTATACATGTGATAATAGGTTACTGGGTGGACACAAGAATGAACAGCTATGACAACAAACAAGATGGACGGAGACATGAATGAAAGCCCAAGACAACAGACAAGGTGGGCAGAGACATGAGTTCATTGATAAAAAGTCCAGGCATTGAAACGGAGAGAAAGATACAGAGTTCACGTGGCACTGGAGTACCATCCAGTGAGCTGGGCTGGCACATCCAGCTTGATCATTTCAGTTTGTTACATTTCTTCTGTGAATATTTTTTTTTTACAAAATCTGGAAATTCAAGGAGCATCTTGCTCCAGACTGCAACATCCAGGGGGCGTGGATGGACAAAGATCCAACCACTCTCTCCTTAATATACCTAAACCTGCCCCTAATCCCTAAACCTACCCATCTCCACCCCTAAACCGAGCCCTTCTTGGGAAATTCTGTGAAAAAGCATTACTACAGCCTAGTTGGAGGAAATGTCTCTTTCTACTTAAAATAATAATAATAATAAAAACGCAGAAAACAGGCAATTCAACAGCGAATGAAGAGAAAAGTATTTGTTTACATCTGTGCTAGGCCTGTGTGTTTACACTGCAATGATTTAATATCCATGTGTAATGAATATAACCAGTCATTTTAAGACTCGCCATGCTAAGTTTGACAAAGAATACACAACATTTTCTGTGACATTGCAGCCTGTTTATTATATGTTCATTATTATATAAAATAAAATACCAAAACTTAAAAAGTTACACTGCTATGTTGTACAATCTGCAGAGTTCAACATGACTACCACCTCATGTGCTAATCTGAGGAAGGATGATGTCCATGCGAGTAAAGTCAATGCTATACATCCAGATACATTGCGAATATGAAAACATTTGGATTCTAGCCGAATGAGAGAGGTAGGCATCAGTTTTACCAAAAATTAAAATTTGATGTTTATTTGATACCCCCAGGGCATCCAAGATGTAGGTGACTTTAAATGATCAGTTTGAGCAGAAAACGTAAAAGTATTTGTTTTACTTTTGACCTCTGATATATTCTGTCCATTAGGCATATTTTCATTTGTAATTTGCACAATTTGTAGGGTAATGTAAACGCGGCTATTGGGACAGTGAGAAGCCCGTTGGGGTGGAGCAGGTGGCGGAGAAGCCCACCGGGGCGGAGCAGGTGGCGGAGAAGCCCATTGGGGCGGAGCAGGTGGTGGAGACGCCCACTTGACCGGACCAGATGACGGAAACACCCACCAGGGCGGAGCAGACGGCGGAGACAACCACCAGGGCGGAGCAGACGAAGGAGACAACCACCAAAGCGGCGCGGGTGGTGGAATCATCCACCAGGACGGACCAGACTGCGGCAAAGCCCACAGGGCGGACCAGACGGTGGAGACATCCACCAGGGTGGATCTGACGGTGGAGAGGACCATTTAGGTGGATCAGAGAACCAGGCTGCACAGAAAAACACAGACATATTATTGATCTGACCGGACTGACTCGGGGAACGTGCAACCTCCAGCGGAACCCCTGGGGATTCTATGACTGTGGTCAACATTCCCAGGAGTTGTGCAGCCGCTGGTGGATCCTCTGTGGTTGAGGCCGGACAGCACAAAAGCCCTAGGGCTTGGAGATTAGAACATGAGGGTTGTGCTGCCACCAGCGGAACCTCTGGAGAGTTGACTGACCTCTCCGGAGGATGTGCAGCCACTGGCGGAACCTCATTAATCGGGACCAGCATTTCGGATAGTTCCTCGAACTGAACCTCGGGGCTAGGACCCGACATTGGCGGCTTGGG
The DNA here is from genome assembly GCA_032357425.1 of Enteromius argenteus. NCBI lineage: Eukaryota > Metazoa > Chordata > Actinopteri > Cypriniformes > Cyprinidae > Enteromius > Enteromius argenteus. The sequence goes on along the minus strand of JAUCMR010015818.1, from coordinate 1,417 downwards.
AACCACATGAGATTCTGACAGCTCCCCTGGCTGTGACACCGGGACCGACGGGACATTACACGGCTCCTCGGACCGTGATTCCGGGCTAGGACCCGACAGATGGGGACTGGGAACCGCAATGATTTCTGACAGCTCTCCTGTTGGCGCGGGCGGATCTGGCCACCATGGATCCGGATCACAAACCAGGTCTGGCGGATCCGACCACCCTGGATCGGGATCACAAATGGGATCTGGCGGATCCGGCCACCCTGCATCGGGATCACAGATAGGATCTGGTGGATCCGGCCACACGAAACCCAAAATGCACTTTCATGACTGGACACGGCTCCTCGTAGCGTGCGACGGGAGTGGGACCCGTTAGGTGTGGGCTAGGAACCGCGAGGACCTTCAGTGGCTCGATTGGTTGCGAAACCGGGACCGACTGGGCAATACACGGCTCCTCGTACCGTGACGTCGGAACCCGTCACTAGCGTTTTGGGGATCCCTAGGACGGGTGACAGCTCCTCGAGCTGTAAAACCTGAACTGACTGGGCAGGAAACAGCACTCCTGGCTGTATAACTGGAACTGACAGGGCATGTAACAGTCTCTTAGGCTGTGAAACCGGGACCAACAGTGCTTTATATGGCTTGCCACACGGTGAAACGGGGCTGGGACCCGTTATTTGCGGGTTAGAGACAGGGTTAACTGAAAGCAGCTTTCCAGGCTGCACAACTGGAACTGAGTGAACATCATACTGCACTCCTGACTTTAATGTTTTAGGCTCAAGTGGCTTGCCATATTCCTCGCGCGTGCAGAGAGGATGTGCAACGGCGAGGGTTCTTAGCGGTGCTGGTGCCTGCACTGCCGCAATGGCGTTCGCTGCTTTGGCCGCCATTTTGTGTGCGAACGGCGTTCGCCTAATGGCGCAGTGAGTACCGATCCACGGGTTTCTAGTAGAGCGGCGAGTCCGCAAATCCTCCACTACTTCTCCCACGGTGAATGACGACCAACAGAACTCTAAAACAAAGCCAATAAGTTTGGCCAGCGGCCAATCGGGATCCTCCGCGGGCAGATCGCGCAACACCACAAGATCTAGTCCCGACAGAAGGTACGCTTTGATCGTCTCTTCACTAACCCTCACGCAGTGAGACACAGCAATAAAATATTCCACGTACCTGTCGATGTGGCGTCCGCGCTGAAATAATGAACGTAAATATGTCTCTGGTACCCGGTTAAAATCCTGCCTGCAAGGCGAAAGGAAGTCTCTGACTGGGCGTTGTGGCATACTGCAGAGACATGAGTGCTGAATGAGAGCTCATGAATGAAAACAGACACAAACACACACACAGTTCGCTGGGCGCTGGAGTGCCATTCAGATTCTGGACTGGCACATCTAGCTGACCGTCACAGTTTAAATGGGTTATTTTTTTAATTTTT
>JAUCMR010015436.1:0-14949 GCA_032357425.1 Enteromius argenteus | reverse complement strand
TGAATTGTGTTAAGTATTTTGATAAAACCACACTAGTTTGAAAAATTGTGTGTTAGCAATCGGAAAAAACTGTAATAAACGCATTGTAGTTACGTTGACCTTCTGTTAATCACTTTTACACGTTGGTGGTAAAGGTTATCATGGGGATTTGCATTCACTGCATTAACTCTAAGCTCTATTGAGCTTTATTTAGCCCATAAATGCCACATATTACCGTAAATATAGCCTAAATCCACTCTCATGCGTGTCATTCAGTAGTGCCTTGCATAAACCAAAATCATGACAGTCCAATACACGAATAAGCTAATCCAGTCGCAAGTGAATAAATTCACAAAACCCCCCAGTAAAGACACTGATGCGGTCAGGACCGTAGCGCCGGCTTCCTTAGAAATATAATTGAGCCCAAGCCCACTTCGTCCCGTCCCGTCCCGCACACACGCACCACAGTCAGAGAGGATGCAGACAGTGCATCTTGTGTTTGAATGCTTTAAACTCCTTCGAATGTTTAAATTGGCAAGGTTTAAAAACACGGGCAGTGTAAATGATAAGCTTTCGTGACGACACGCAGCAGTGGCCCGTCAACTGTCCTGAGCGTCTTTTTAGGCTGGCCCCTAAAATCATCCCCACCTTTCACCCCACTAGCGACAGCCCTGCATATTATATACCAGAACCCAATAATAAAGTAAATTGCATAAGCATTTTCCCACAAACATACACCCAGCCACACACACACACAGCTCCCAACAGCCAGTACTGTATATACTAATGTTACCAATTAATGCCTCAAAATAAAGATCGTTTGCAGTATATGACATAAAATGATCTTTACAATCCATACATGCATTCTATAAATATATCACTATCGTTATTTATTAGGCCTATATTAAATTTAACCTCTTAAGATTGTTTACGTCATAATTATCGTACTGATTCGAATTAGTAATCCATAATTTTTTACCACTCTGCTCGCCTCCCTGACTCGCTCTTGCGCATGAACATGCGGCATTTCTGTCACTGTCTGCATCCTCTCTGACTGTGGTGCGCGCATGCGGGACGGGATGAAGTGGGCACGGGCGCAATTACATTTCTAAGGAAGCCGGCGCTACGGTCCTGACCGCATCAGTGTCTTTACTGGGGGGTTTTTGTGGTGTTAGTCACAGATTAACTTCACAAGTCGTCAGGTATCCGTTTAACAGTGCACAAGGTTTTATTGAACACCAATCCAACACCTGTCTGTTGCATCTCTTAACCGCAACACCCAGAGCCCCTCCCTTGCTGTGCCCATGCGCAGTAGACAACAAAGTCAATTTAAACATTTCCATTACACATGACACCCCCCCCCCCTCCTTTTTGAAGTAAGTAAACATAACAATAACTTTAACCCTCTAAGTGGTTCTACATTAATTATTGTCACCCAACGAACAAGAGGGTTTTACAGTGTCACTTTTGTATTCTTATTTTTTTTTTTATTTATAACAAAACAAACTAACTAAGGGTGTGGGTAGACTACCACAATCCCTTGAGATGAGACAGGGATTATTCTGCCCTAAATGTCCAACATCTCAACTAACTAGCATACTTGGGGTTTGGTTTTACAGTTCTTCCAAACCTGGTGATGACTTAACAAAAAGTTTTAGGTGAACAAGGTGGTTCAGAAAGAAATTCACCCTTGCACTGCACTAAGTCTTGTTCTGATGGTCCACACTGTCTTTGTTGGTCCTTTGGTTGGGAAGAGTCTATTTTTGAAGGTGAGGAATGCTCTTGGCTCACCAGTTGGATGTGGTGCCGGTTTCTCCTGGGTGTATTGCCTCGCTCAGTCTCCAGTGTGAAGGAGCGCGGCATTACTTCCTGGCGCTGCACCATTGCTGTGGTTGTCCACGCCTTCTCTCCATCAATCTTCAGCCTGACTCTGTCACCAATATTGAGTGGTGGGAGAGGTTTAGTAGAGTATTTACGGTTGTAGTACTTTTCATAGCACTGCTTTGCTTTCACGTCATTTGTTTTGACCTTTTTCAGGTCAAGCCACATTGGCTGAAGACTCTCTTTCAAGACTGGAAGTGTTGTACGGATTTCACGACCCATCAACAGTCTGGCTGGACTTTCCTTTGTTGGTTCGGTAGGGGTTGAACGGTAACTCAACAGTGCTTGGTGTGGGTCGTCCTGTTTCAGAATCCATTTTGTAGTCCTCACAGCTCGTTCGGCCATGCCATTGGCCTGTGGGAAATGGGGACTTGAGGTGACATGGTGGAAATCATATTCCACTGCAAAGTGTCTAAACTGTTCAGCTGAGAATTGAGGTCCATTATCAGTCATTAACTGCTCAGGTATTCCGAAGCGTGTGAAAATACCTTTCAGCTTCTGTATGACTGTATCTGAGGTTGTCTTTGGCAGTTCCAAGATTTCAAGCCATCTTGAAAAGTAGTCAATTACAATCAGGTAATGGCGACTTTTAAGCTCGCACAGGTCAGCAGCGAGCTTCTGCCAAGGTAAGTCAGGTAATGGTGTAGTGATCAACGGTTCTTTGCTTTGGCTTGGCTTGTGAATATTGCAGTGTTTGCATGATGACACCAGCCTTTTCACATCACTTGCAATACCAGGCCACCACACAGCACCTCTATAGTGCTCTCTACACTTAGTAAGGCCTTGGTGGCCCTGATGAATCCTTTGGAGCATGTCTCCTCTCATACTTTCAGAAACTGCCTCTTAACACCAGTCCATTGGTTTCATTGAGTGAACCACGCTCTTTGAAGTAAGCACTCACATTCAACGCTCTTCAAATATTCTGGCCAACCATTTCGGATGTATCTGAGGATGCACTGCAGTTCACCATCCATTTCTGTCTTGTCTTTTATCTGTTCAATAATTGGCTTTCTCATCCTCAGGTCTTCTTCCACTGAATCCACGTATGCTTTAACCTCTGCTTCAAGGTCACCCGGTCTAATGTCCGCCATGGGGTGTCTAGACAGAGCGTCCACGACTACTAGATGTTTCCCCAGAACATATTCGGCGATTGGATTAAATTTCATTAGCCTGATGAGCAAGCGCTGACAATGCCTTTTGAGGTCTTTTGAATTGATGAGGGTTACTAATGGCTTGTGGTCTGTAAGCAACTTGTATTTCTCCAGGCCACACAGATACTGGTAGAACCTGATACTGGAGCGATGCCCTGCTTGGTCACTACCTGGCCTAGAAATTTCAGTTCTGGCTGGCTGAACATAGTGTGACATTTTTCCTTATTAAGTCTCAGTCCAGAAGCTTGTGTGGTCTCCATGACCCTCTTAAGGTTTTGATCACGCTTTTCCTGCGTTTCTCCAAAAACTAAGATATCGTCCATATATACGACTGTCCCATCATGTCCATGCCACATCTCTGACGTTTTCCGTTGAAAGATTTCAGGTGCTGATGTGATGCCGAAGGGAAGCCGCTTAAAACAATACCTTCCCAGTGGTGTGATAAAGGTGGTCAGGCGTGCACTGTATTCCTCCAGGGGTATTTGCCAAAACCCGCTTTCTGCATCCAAACTGGAGAACATGGTGCTCTTGGCTAATGTAGGGAGTAAATCATCCAATGTGGGCAAGATGAACTTCTCGCGTTTCACGTTTTCATTAAGGCGTTTCAAGTCCACGCAGATTCTTATGTTTCCATTTTTTTTTATAACTGGGACCATGGGCGCACACCATTCTGTTGGATCCACTACTTTCTCTATTATGCCCATTGACTCCATTCTTTTTAGCTCCTATTCTACCGTAGGGAGTAAGGGAATAGGAACTCGTCGTGGCGCAGTGACACTGTATGGTTGTGCACCATCTTTTAAGGTGATTTTCCTTTTAATGTGCCGTCAATGCGCTTGATTAGGCCTAGTTTGGTTGCCACTGTTCGACTTAGAAGGTTTTCCCCACTAGTTTCTACCACTACTACCCTGAAGCAGCAATTTCGTAGCTAGCCATTAAGATAGGCTTTAATTTTTGCCAAAAAACTGCCCTTTTGTGGCCACGGCGCCGCCTGGACTTTGAAGAGTGTTTTTCACTGCAGTGAGTTTAGGTTTGTTCTGCAGCGTTTCATAGGTAGCCTCAGACATCACTGAGGTGTCGGCCCCGGAATCAATTTTTAAATGAGACTGGTGTATATGCCAACGTTAGTGTGGTGCACCATGGTGGCTCGTCCTCTGCTAACAATGCACCCCAGTTCTTTTCCTGCTCGACAGATCTCAGAAACAAACATTTGTCCTCATCAACTTCTGTTATCTCTTGTGCTGCTGCTTTTGAGTGACACACAGCTGCAAAATGTCCGACTTTATTACATTTCATGCATTTTTTCCTTCTGCCGGACACAGATCCCTGTCATCGTGATTACGCCCGCATCTTGTGCATGTTCCTCTTCTCCCCTTTTTATAATTTTTTTTCTGAGTTGCCAGTTCTCTTGTATTCTTTCTTTTTAACTGATTTCACATTATCCACATGTTCTGCGCTCTTTACTCCCTCTGTGTGTTGGAATTTAATTAATTTGCAATGTCTAGCCATTTCAATGGCAGTGCGCAATGTAAGATCACTTTTCATCTGTAGTTTTTGTGACACTTGCTTATCCCGGATTCCAATGACTATGCGATCATGCATCTGCTCTTCTTTTTGTGCACCAAAATCACAGTTTTCTGCTAGCTCGTATAGCTGCCTGACGAATGCTTTCCCCGTTCCCTGGGAAGTTGTACTCTTGAATGAAACTTGGCACGCTCATAGATAACGTTACGTTTCGGGATGAAATGTTCGTCAAATTTGGCCATTACCACAGAATATCTGTTGCCGTCTTCCTCATTTTGAAATGTAAACGATCTGAAAATGTGCTCAGCCTTCACTCCCATTGAATAAATCAGGGCATTTACCTGCACATCTTCACCCTCCTCTGTAAGCAGTGATGTGACTCGATATCTGGCAAACCTCAGTTTCCAGTCCGGCCACGCTTCTGGCTTGGAAAAGTCAAACTGCTCCGGCGGAGTGAACTTTGCCATGGCGATGCACACTTCAGATCTCACAACAACTCACGTTATACGTTCCATCTTCTACTCTGTTTTTGCTTCTGACACCATGTGGTGTTAGTCACCGATTAACTTTACAAGTCGTCAGGTATCCGTTTAACAGTGCACAAGGTTTTATTGAACACCAATCCAACACCTGTCTGTTTCATCTCTTAACCACAACACCCAGAGCCCATGCGCAGTAGACAACAAAGTCAACTTAAACATTTCCATTACACATGACAGTTTTGTGCATTTATTCACTTGCTACTGGATTAGCTTACTCGTCTGTTGGACTGTCATGATTTTGGTTTATGCAAGGTACTACTGAATGACGCGCATCAGAGTGCATTTAGAAAAGGGTTTACGTAAAAATCCAGTGTAATGAAAGCTACATAGAATAAACGCGTATAGGGTAGGCTATATTTACGATAATATGTGGCATTTATGGGCTAAATAAAGCTTAATAGAGCTTAGAATTAATGCAGTAAATGCAAATCCCCATGATAACCTTTAGCACCAACGAGTAAAAGTGATTAACAGAAGGTCAACGTAACTACAATACATTTATTAACTGTGTTATTGTGCCATCTAGTGGCTCATATCGAAATGACTACAAACCTTAACATAAGGCTTATGTCGAAATAACGAGTTAATATGTCGAAATAACGAGTTAATAAGTCGAAATAACGACTTAAAATCTCGAAATAACAAGTTAATGTTGAAATAACGACATAATGTCGAAATAACGACTTTATATCTCGAAATAACAAGTTATTATGTCGAAATAACAAGTTATTATGTCGAAATAACGACTGAATATCTCGAAATAACGAGTTAATAAGTCAAAATAATGACTTAGTATCTCAAAAAAGCGAGTTATTATGTCGAAATAATGACTTAATATCTTGAAATAACGAGTTAAGCGTTCTTATTGTTTTCCCCACCTTAAGTTTGTTTTTTTTTTCTTCCCCCACTATAAGTTTTTTTTTTTACCCACCTTCCGTTTCAGGGCTTACATAGTATACAAATGTGTAAGTTTATGTGTGTTTATGCTTAGATTAAATATTAGTTATTAGGCATTCTGTATATTGATTAAATAAACTGCATACATTCACATAAGATGAAAGAATTTTGTTTTGGGGGTGAAATAACCCTTTAAACACAAATAATCAAGTAGGTTTACGATGAGAAGCATTTGTCTATTACTATGTTCTTTTGAAATGTTTTGGAAGGAAATGGATGTAGTTGTAAAATTATATCAACCTTCAAAGCATTATATCCATGTAAACCGCTCAACAGATTGCTCATATAAGAGAATACTACATATTGTCAAATGTCTTCTGAAGGATTGGTTTATCACACAAACCTCACAGCTCTGCCACTGGTTGGGAATGTTAGGTCGTAGTTTCTGTTCACACACCACCTTTCTCATATCATCCACTGATGGGTCTGATTGCACCTGGTCATAATAAGGCAACTGGAAATCTTCATAAATCCCTGCAGAGCACAAATCATTCATAAGAATTTATTTTGAAAAAAAGTAATGATTAAAAAAAACTAATAATATAAATTTGGATGTGGATGTGCAACATTTAAATACTGTAGGTATGTCATATTTTTAGGTTATGGTCTTCCTTAGGGAATAAAATAAAATACATTAGTTAAGGTCTAAGCAGTCATCATGTTATATCACCATTTTGCTTACTATCTCTCACCCTAAGAATTGAACAAGCTGTTTTATTATGATGTGTCTTTTAGACTTCTGTGTAAATACTATCTATTTCAATAGGCTAACCTTTTCACAAGTGATATGAGTAGTAGCTGAAGTAGCAGCACACAGCATACATGGGTTTACTCTCAGGTCTATAAAATATTGAAGTTTAAAATATTGATACCACCTTTTCCTTCAATAAGCCCCTCTCAGCCGAAACTTCTCACAAAGTTTGTTGACCATTACCACATATATTATTAGCTAAGGCAATACTTACTATAACCTCTTACTGGGCCTAGGGGGCAATGTTTCTGAACACTGAACAAACATCATTGATCAGACATATAACAAAAATAAACTGTGGATTACTGGTTTATTCATAACGATAATGAACTATTTTTCAGGCTGAAAGAGAGAGAGAGAGAGAGAGAGAGAGAGAGAGAGAGAGAGAGAGAGAGAGAGAGAGAGAGAGAGAGAGAGAGAGAGATTTTTTAAGGAAAAAGAGTAAATAATGAAAGAATTTTCATTTTGAAGGGAAATTTCCCTTTAAGGACTGTCTGTATGAACTAAATAAGATAACACAAATAATAAATAAGAACACCATTTAAATCAGTCCACTGCTGATTTATGTATATTTATTTGGATCTGAACAATCTTTAACTCAGAAAGGCACCTTGGACAGAACATCTGTGAGCAAGTTCCCAGAACACCAGGCCAAGTGAATAGATATCAGCACGCTTAAATGACTCAAAGCTGCTCATGTTTATGGAATCATCCAGGATCTCAGGAGCCATGTACCTGCAGAAACAAACACACTCACATTAGAGTAATGTACCCACACCCCATGAACGCATTAACCTCCATCAAGATGTCCTCATACACCTGAAAGCAAACAATGACGTGTCTTATACAGAGACAGGAACTGCATACAGAGTTCTCAGAGAGAGACAGACAGAGAACGAACACAGGCACACACACTAAAGCAATATAGTCAAACACACACAGACACACATACATGCAAAGATACATGCTCTTTATCACTTAAAAATCTTGAATACACAAAGCACACAGACATTGATAGTAAATAAAAAGTCTTTAATAGTCAGATTATAGCCCCTGTCTGCACATGCAACCTTCACTAAAGTTTTTATGATTTAATACTTAAAGTAATAATGACCTTATGTAAGAAAAATATTGTCTAACCTCTTGGTGCCCACTCTGTGGTTAATGGGGATGTCAATAGTATTGGTGTTGGAGTCGTGTTTGACAGCCAGACCAAGATCAGCAATCACAGCAGTTCCATTCTTCTTAACCAGAATGTTCTTTGACTTTATGTCTCTGTGAGCAATGGCAGGCTTACCTGTCGCAAGAAAAATATGCCAATTTAATAACAGTACACATCATATACCTGACAAGGCATTTTCTTGCGGAAAGGTACTCTTTAGTGTTCAAGTATATTTAGGAGACTAAGTCCTAGAAAATGACAATTTAATTCCATGTTATTTATTTCATTAATCCATAATCAATCTGGAAATACCAGCCAGACAGTGAGGGATGCTTTGCCTACATCTCAAACAATTATTCTAGAATGGACTTCAAAGACAATGTGCCAGTGTGTTGACCTACAACCCAGACAACAAGTTCTGCTTGTCTTACATATTAATTACATTTATTCCATGAGCTGAATTAAACTTAAGATATAACATTTACTACATTTATTGTACTGTGTTGCCAAAGGAAGATGGAGTTCCACAGCTAAGTGTTTTTCTCCCACTAAAGGTTTCCCACAGAGATAAAAAAAAATAAAACTCTTGTTTCATTGCCTATTCCCATATTCCTGTGGTGTGTGATCGATACCTTGAGTGCCAATAATCTCCATGTGCAGGTGGGCAATGCCACTAGCAATGGACAGTGCCAGGACTATCATCCCCTCCACTGATACTGTGTATCTATTCAGGTAATCAAAGAGAGACCCGTGCTCGTGATACTCGGACACCAGCCACAGCTGTGTCCATGAGCCATTATCTGAAAAAAAAAAAAAAACAAACGAACAAACAAAAAAAAAAAGACAGAGAGAGAGAAAAAAAAGAGATTACAATGCAGGACATTTAAAAAAGATGATAAAAAAGAACATACCAAATTATTTGAAAACCTATGTATGCCAAAATATATGGAAAGTTCTTAGAAATGTACTCTTTGCATTCATGCTGGTTTCATAAGTAAAACAATATAATAATAATTTACCTGCTCATAATATTTATCATTATTATGTCACTAATGTATTCGACACAATGCATCGACACAATTCTAACATTTTTGGCTCTATACACCACCACAATAGATTTGAAATGAAACAAACAAGATGTGCTTTTCATTCCTGTTGATGCTCTGCCAGGCCTCTACTGCAACTGTCTTCAGTTCCTGCTTGTTCTTGAGGCATTTTTCCTTCAGTTTTGTCTTCAGCAAGTGAAATGCAAGCTCAATCGGATTCAGGTCAGGTGATTGATTTGGCCATTGCATAACATTCCACTTCTTTCCCTTAAAAAACTCTTTGGTTGCTTTTGCAGTATGCTTTGGGTCATTGTCCATCTGCACTGTGAAGCGCCGTCCAATGAGTTCTGAAGCATTTGGCTGAATATGAGCAGATAATACTGCCCGAAACACTTCAGAATTCATCCTGCTGCTTTTGTCAGCAGTCACATCATCAGTAAATATAAGAGAACCAGTCATTGGCAGCCATACATGCCCACGCCATGACACTACCGTCACCATGCTTCACTGATGAGGTTGTACGCTTAGGATCATGAGCAGTTCCTTTCTTCCTCCATATTCTTCTCTTCCCATCACTCTGGTACAAGTTGATCTTGGTCTCATCTGTCCATAGGATGTTGTTCCAGAACTGTGAAGGCTTATTTAGATGTCATTTGGCAAACTCTAATCTGGCCTTCCTGTTTTTGAGGCTCACCATTGGTTTACATCTTGTGGTGAACCCTCTGTATTCACTCTGGTGAAGACTTCTCTTGATTGTTGACTTTGACACACATACACCTACCTCCTGGGGAGTGTGCTTGATCTGGCCAACTGTTGTGAAGGAAGTTTTGTTCACCAGGGAAAGAATTCTTCGGTCATCCACCACAGTTGTTTTCCGTGGTCTTCCGGGTCTTTTGGTGTTGCTGAGCTCACCGGTGTGTTCCTTCTTTTTAAAAATGTTCCAAACAGTTGTTTTGGCCACGCCTAATGTTTTTGCTATCTCTCTGATGGGTTTGTTTTGTTTTTTCAGCCTAATGATGGCTTGCTTCACTGATAGTGACAGCTCTTTGGATCTCATCTTGAGAGTTGACAGCAACAGATTCCAAATGCAAATAGCACACTTGAAATGAACTCTGGACCTTTTATCTGCTCATTGTAATTGGGATAATGAGGGAATAACACACACCTGGCCATGGAACAGCTGAGAAGCCAATTGTCCCATTACTTTTGGTCCCTTAACAAGTGGGAGGGTCCCACTTTATATTAAGTGTTCTGTTGCAGTTGCTCTTATACATACTGCTGTTACAAAATGTAGCTATGTAATTCCTGTTACATGACTACTTAGTGAAGTGAAAAAAGTGTTGTTACCAATTTCCTGTTACACATTTGTACTTACACACACCATTCTGAGGATTGTTACATGTGTGCAGTTACAGAAATATTACAGCTGTAGATACTATGTAGCAATGTGTACTTACACTGTGGTTACATACTAGATACACATTTAGTTACTATGTAAGTACACAGGTATTAGGGACACTTAATATAAAGTGGGACCAGTGGGAGGCACATATGCAGACTGTTGTAATTCCTACACCGTTCACCTGATTTGGATGTAAATACTCAAATTAAAGCTTACAGTCTGCAATTTAAGCACATCTTGTTCGTTTAATTTCAAATACATTGTGGTGGTGTGTAGAGCCACAAATGTTAGAATTGTAATGATATCCCAATATTTATGAACCTGACACACTGACACACACTGCCCTCCAAAAGTGATATCATTCAAAACCCCTGGAAAAGTGTGGTTTCAGATGATATCAGTATACATCCTTATTATTATTATTATTTTATTTTTTACATTGCTTTACATTAAAGTAACTTGACATTATCATTGAAGACCAGGAATAAGAATTTTAATTTTGATTACATAATAATGGCAATATATATGTCAAAGTTGAGCTACTATGGGAGGAACTGGACCGTGATGTCTGTAAGAAGTGTCAAACCAGTGTGAATCATCTTTGGGCAATCCTAAGGAGCCTTGGAGTAATATATCAAGTCAATGTTTGAATAAACTGACAGCTCGGATGCCCCAATTATGCAGAGCTGTAATAGCTGCTAATGGTGGATTTTTGGATGAAGTATTTTCTATGTTTAAACTGTTCATGCAATAAGACATGTTTTCATAGTTTGTGTTGTCCCTTATCAGTGCACAATTACCACAAATTAAAAAGGATTCATGCCAATATTGTCCAAAACCCCTCTTTTCTAGGGCGTTTCCAAACTTTTGGAGGGCAATGTATGTGTATATATATATATATATATATATATATATATACGCAATAAAAATGATTCAACCCCCCAGAGACTGTACTACTTTCAAAATACAAGCTTTTCAGAAGATCTACAATTTTACAAAAGAAAATCTATTCTTGCATATTACAAGTGATAATCTCAATAGGTAATGTAATATTTTTTGACTTACAGGGTTTTATAATAACAGCTATGTCATATGCCAACCCCCATGCAACATTGCTGTTTTAAGTCACCAATTTGGTAGGAAATGGTAGGAAAAGAAAATTACAAGTAATTTCATACAAACAGAAGCATTAACTTAGCTGATGCACGTCACCAAATGGATCAAATGTCCAAACTTTTGGAGGGCAATGTATGTACAGTATAAATGTATGTATGTGTGTGTGTGTAAAGGAAAGTCAGGTTTGGAATCACATTAAAAGAATAAATTATGGTTTGGTAACCTACAGTAAATGCATGAGGAGCAATAACTTATTTAACAAAACGTCTATACAAACAAACAGCATTTCTCACCCAATGAGATATCCTTTGCAGCCACGTTAGCAAACAAATAGCTGCTCAGACTTGTTCAACTGGCTTATATGATAAGAGTAAACCTTTAATGCCCTAACTGGGCAAAGCCTGTGCAACCTTTTACTCACCAGATACTCAAAGGGCAGAGAATAAGGGGACTATAACAAAACAGCTTGTCAACACAAATCTGTGTACCATATCCAACCCTTGTTCTCTGCTCCATTAAAAATGCTGCCACTTAAACGCATTCAATTATCTCAGAGGAAAGATCAGAATTAGTAAGAAAACAGATGGAAATTCAGAGGCCAAACCCAAAGATTTATCCCTGGATAAAGGTGCCATATAGTACCCCAAACCTGAGAAATGTGTCTAGCCTTATTGGAATCTCCCAGGGAAATCCCTCCAGAAACTATAACTGACCAAAATGGAGCAACTAACAGAAGAACCACTGAGATCAGCGGTAACACTTTACTTGAAGAGGTATGCATAAGACTGACATGATATACGTCATAAATATGAAGGAGGTTTTATGCATGTTAATTACATCTGTCATTAAGTGTCATTTGCTCAGTTATGTCATGGTTATGGCATGGTTGGATCCACATCTAGGGGGTGGAGATTGGTAGGTTTTGGGGTTTTTGGTTTAGATATATGTATGGGGGAGAAGTTGGATCTGGATCGAACCATGCCCCCTAGATCTTGTGGGCTTGATTTTGTCATTAAGTGTTAATACTATGTAAAATTATTTTATGACAGCGTCATGAATACTTTTCTTGATGTCAAGTACAAAGGTAGAAATTGAATTTGTCATTAAAATGTCATTAAGTGTCATTGAGTGTTAATATTTTGTCAAATTATTTTATGACAGAATATTTATTTTATTTATTTGTTTAATTTATTTTGTATTGTCTAAGTAATGTCAAGTTGCCATGACATAGACACTGACAGGTTATGAAGTATTGGTTTATGTCAAGTTGTCATAACAAAGGCATGTCAAACAATATTATCTTTGCATTAAAAATAACATAACTGAGCGAATGACATTTAATAACAGTTGTCATAAATATGCATAAAACCTCCTTCATATTCATGACATACGTCATGTCATGTCATGATTATGAAGGTGTCATGTCAGTCTTATGCACACCCCTTCAAGTAAAGTGTTACCAGATCAGCTGTAACAGCAGAAAATGTACATTGGCCGATAGCTACTGTTATGCCAAAGCATCTCTTGCCAAAAGTCATGAAGAACAGAACCAAAGAGGGCACTGTGCTGTTTCGAAGCAACAGTTCCACCTCTGCCCTGCTGAATCTCTGCCAGATCAGACTTTTCACTTAAAAGTGTAGCCTTCACTCTCTGGGCCTCAACCTGTGACTTGAGAGCAAATCTGCTCCCAGGTTTATCCAACCTGAGAGATAGACCACCCTTAATGACAGGACTTGCTCTGTGCTCAGAACAGAACACTTGCTAACTTCCACAATGGATAAGAACACATTTCCCCAATAAAATTGATCAGGGCCAGACAAATCAATCTTCTCTAAACAAATTTATGTGCCAAACGAGATTGCCCACACCCCAACTTACCAAAAAGGCATCTGTGATGATCATCTTGCAACAACATATGCACTTCAAAGTAGTGGGGCTGTTTTCATGGTAACCAATAACACCTGCATGTCAGCAGGGACTTTACCCCCTGACTGTTGATCCACCATTAAACGAGCCCCATATTGAGCAGGCCAAATTAAATTTGTGAGGACACTGTGCCATATGCCATAATACCTAATTGTATGTGACATAAACCCACTTGGATGCCCTTCCCTGCTCTTAAATGACAAGATTGTATCAAATTCCCTTCTAGGGTGAAAAAAAAAAAGAGAAAAAATGCAATCTCTTGTGAGAGTGGAAAAATAAACCAATCTTTGAAGTTTAAAACTACACACCCTGAAGTCTCAATGGGGCCAGTGAAAAAAAGGAACTTCTGTGTCTCTGGATGGCCTCAAATACACAAATATGCATCCTTTAGATAAACCATCATGAACAAATCTCTGGTTTGAATCTGAGACAGAATGATCCTTAGTGTCAGAATGGTAAAGCTTTACTTTTTTTGTGCATCTATCCTGGATGCAAATCCAGGATCAGACACAAACAAGCATCCTTCTTCGAGACCAGAAAATACCGGCGTTACTGTGAGAAGGAGATGTTTCTTTTATAGCTTTAACAGTGAAAGCATATCACTTGAGCCTTCAAAGAACCAACAACTGGAGGGAGAACTTTGTTAAAATGTGTCAGACTGCACCGGAAAGTTTGGAGTTTGGGCTCCTTGTTACTGTCAGGTTGCTTAGTTGGGGAAACTAAATATACAGCAATATTATTGAATTGAACGTACTGACACTATTAAATGAGAACTCAACTAAGCTAGATGATGAAATCACTTTCTACAGGGCTATTTCACAGCCAAATTAACTACTTTCATAATTGACACTCTTTACAGTTATAAAACACAGAACTGATCTCTGCTTGTTATGAATCATTATTTTCCTGTTTATCCTTGTAAAGCTGTTTTGTATAAAGTGCTATATAAAGGTGACTTTACTTCTGTAACTTTGTTATATGATTAGAAGAACCAAGAAGTAAACACTTTAGTATAGAGACCAATTCTCACCATTAACTAGTTTATTTTATTATTAAAATACTGGTTGTTTAATAGTCCTTTAAAGCACATATACTGCATGAAAATATTCTACATCCATAATCCTACCCAAAAACAACATTTTACAACTATCTTACTAATTATTAATAAGCAGCAAATTCTGAGATTATTTAGGCAAAGGTCATAGTTAATGGTTTGTTAAAAGTGAGAAGTGTGACCAAAAACCCCAATGGGATATCTTTGGCAGAAGTCGCCATACCAAACAATCTGAAATAGGATTCAGACAATTCACAGCAGGTGTAACAGCATAGCCAAAAACTTCACTCTAAAAGTCTGGAGCATCCATAATAATGATGTATGCTTGGGAGCCTGCAGCACCAAGTCAGTAGCTTGACTAAACTCCTTGACTGCCTAATCCAGTGGTTCCCAAACTTTTTCTGCCGGGCCCCCCTTTTGCAGAATTACAAAAATTCAAGCCCCCCCAATTTGCAAAT
>JAUCMR010015240.1:2410-14964 GCA_032357425.1 Enteromius argenteus | reverse complement strand
TGATATCCACAGTCTCCATATTTAAATGTACCAATAACAATAATAATGTCCAGCATAATTGCCACCACACTTTACAGTATAGTGGTTAGTCACAGAAATATCAGATTTCAATGAAAATTTGGAAAATTACTCTCAAAGTGAAGTTAGTTATGAGAAAAGCTATAGCCTTAATAATATACAGTATATTGATCATAATGTAATTGAGTTGCAAATTAACTTCCAGTAATTAAAAAAAAACTATATATAGATAGATAGATAGATAGATCACACACACACACAAACTGACACTACTGTATTTTAAATGATTAATCTATATTTAAAATAAAAAGTATACATAATTATAAATAAAAATGTAAATAATAGTAAATGTCAATAAAAAACAGTCAAATTTGTTCTGAATGTAAAGTGTTTGTTTTGAAAATACGTTTAGCATTAGTGCTAAAATTGCTAATGAGTGAATGAATACCTTTAGCCTATTTTATCTAAAAAAGATCTAGCATCAGTTGTTTGCTAAATGAATATCGTGTAGTTAAGTTGCATTTTGGGAAAAAAAAAACACTAACTACAGTATTTTAAAATAATAAAGTCTAATTTACATTAAAATATAATAATGAATAGAAATGTAAATAATAGTAAAAGTATTTTTTTTCTGAAAGTGTTTGTTTTGAGAAAAGCTCTAGTATCAATGGTTTGCTGAATGCATGAATGAATGAATATCATGTTGTATTTTAAAGAGAGAAAAAACAGTAACTACAGTATTTTAAACAAAACATATATAAAACACTACATAAAAACAACAACAAAAAAAACAAATATATATATATATGTCAATAAAAACATCTACATTTTGTAGTGACTTTGTAGTGCTGTGCATGTCTTCACACTAATACGTTTTCATTTGCTTCTGCACTAACTTAGTTATTTAGATGGGTGCAGTATTTTCACTCAACCCCTCTCTATTTCAGACAGCTCAGTGAGTGAAAGCTTTCTAGCTGGGCTGAATTGAAATAGATGGTCCGTCTGTGAGGCATTACCATGGATATGCTAGTCACCCAACAAGTCAAGAAGAGATCCCTCCATATTTAATCTTGTCACTGATCTCTTAGAAAGAGATTTTTCATCTCCCTTTTGAAATAAATTGAACAGAACAGTGCCCTTTGTGCGACGCGTTAGAAAACTGATAAAATCGAGGACTTTTGGAGAGCATTTAATGCCACTGTGGAAAAACGCATGCCAGCGTAAATGACAAAAAAGAGCAGAGCAAATTATATTTGACTAATAGTCCACAAGCGATGGCTGCACGCTGCCTGATTATTCCTACGGCTTTCGGGCTTCTCTGCATAGCTAGAGGTTGCGTCAGTTAAGTTACAGTAATGATCAGAGCACTAAAATGGCAAGACTTTTAAATTGCTCGTAAATTAACTCAGGCGACCACTGCGAGCAACTTGCATATTTTCTAATCTAATTTGAGGGTGTCTGGTGACAATCAAAATGGATAATTGCGTTGATTGCACTCACAGTTATGAAGTTCATTTAGCTTGATTTCCCATCATGGTCATTAAAATGACAACAACCCAAAGACAACGGAGTCATCACTCCAGTTGGTTTACCCGCCACGTGTGACAAACAACACGTTAATGGGCGGATCTACGTCCTGAGAATTTCTCACCACGAGAATCATCTTTTCGGCATTGAATCACGGACGAGATTTAGAGAGCGCATGCCACTGATAACAAACCACCTAATCACCTGTGTGACAACAAAGCACCATCAGTTCTGTCAGGAGCGCCAACTGGGTCTGAAACAACTGAGATGTACCATTTGTCACATTCTTAAACTTAATGAGGCTGTAAAAGTATTGAAAATGTGCAAGCCGTAAATTGCACCCTGCCTCATTACTATCAATAGAAAACGCTGCTACAGAGTGTCTTTTACGCCGTATCATAAACAGGGTTGACGGAAGGCAGTCGGGGAGCCATAAAACTGAGCTAAAAAGTCTGTGTTCGGGTTTGATTCATAATTTTTTTTACTATTTTTCTTCTGGCTGGTGCAGCAATCTCCATATAAATGCATCAAACGCTACCTTGTATGTATGTGAAGCATCGCAAACTGTTCGTGCCCGACCATCTGCATTCACAGATTACCACAGAATAACTGGGTACTGAGGGAATCTGCCATTTGCAATGACCTTATGATTTTCTCGCTATTACCGTGGCAGATTATTGCATCGGCATTTACTGCAGCTATTTGTGCCACCAAGCACTATCCGAAAAGCTTATCTTTCCTTCTTAAGTGTAATCATGATCTGATTTATCATGTCAAGGAGGGAAGCAGCTTCCATGATTTATGTCTCCATAAACTGCCATAGACACACAGAAAAAGGTAAACTAATAGATTGTTTGGTTTATATATGTGTGGGTGTATGTATATGTACAGTATATGTGTATATGTATATATATGTATTTGCCATCTGAGCCTCTTTAACCTAAAATATTTACGTGAAGTACCCTAGAGATTTGAAAATAAATATTTTAATAATAAAGTATCACATTGGCATGTTCATTGAATCTCTGACTCATTGTCTCACGGTCACATGACATGGAGATAAACAAATAATAATCTTTTTGTTGGTGTGTCATTTTGATTTATTTTACATTTTTTTATTTTATTATATACATATATATTTCTTTTCTTTTTTTTGTTAATTATTAGCCGTTCTGCCCCTGCTGTTCCTTAACGGGAAACTTGACATAATGTATAATGGTTTTCATTCATGTCATACATTGTCACTTCATACTGTTGAAATAAAATAAAAAGTATATATAATAATACACATAAATAATGTTTAAATAAATACATATTTCAATTATTTAATTGCAGCAGCAATTAGCTTGGCTCAATAATTGAATGTTAACCAATAAAACAAACAAACAAACAAATAAATATTTAAGCTGTATTTTTGAAAAATGCATTTTGAACAAAATGTTTATGTTTAATGTTAATAAAATAATTACAAATAAATGTTAACAATGTAAATAAAACTACATGATACATATATATTTTAAAATATTTAAATATAAACAACTTAACTTTGATAAATAAACAAATTAATAAATAAATATGCATCATGTAGTTAAGTTGCTTCTGAAACAAAAACACATTAAATGATATAATTAAAAATGTATATATTATATTATTTATTAAAAAGTATATATAATAATAACAAACAGAAATAATGTTTAAATAAATACATATTTCAATTATTTATTTATAATAAACCAAGTTAAACAGCAAATGAACTTGACAACAAGTGATCTTGTATTTTCATGTAGGAAAAGTAATTGATTTCAACAACAACAACAAAAAGTTATTATTGAATTACTATTAAAAATGGATTAAAATACTATATAAATGAATTATGCATTTAGGAAACAGAGGGGAGCACATAATTTTAAATAGGTGTGATGCTTTTGTTTGTATTAGTCATCTTGACTCTCCAGAGGGACCCACAGGATGCCATCGGTGACGACTGTCATATGACAAGCAGAGAGGAGAGGGTGCCAGAGCGCTCAGTGAGCAGATGTCGAAAAATCCTCGCCGACATTTCCTAATCTCCTCTCAGAAGACATTTCACACTTCTAAATTCTATACACACATACGTTAGTTAGCGTTATGCATGTTCCAGTCCTGCTCTGGAATAAATGCATCTAATGACGGCGTGTTGACGACAGGCAGGGACGCGTAATGAGAGAATCTCTGCATACAGTGAGGTGCAGGATCTGCGCTTGTTAAATAATGGATGGCATAAGAAGGCCTCTGGCTGTGAGGAAAGAGGACAGTAGGTAGGAGGAGAGACAGGGACTCCTGACAACAGCTGCAGAACACACAAAACTGTTTACGAGGTGTCTTGCCCTTGAAATCGCAAGACGACAGAGGTAGGTGCAGCCAAGACTGGCTCCATGGACTGAACATGTTCTGTGAGGAACTGCCAACTGTATTCTCCATCTCACAGAACACCGCCATAACTTGTCACCAGTACTGGCATTCGGCTCCTCTTTCTGTCAATAAAATAAAGGGCAATAAAAGCACACTACTGTTTAAAATGGATTTAGTTCTGTTTACCGCCCTGTGCGTAAATATCCCAGATGTATTTTGTCTTATAATCAGAGCTAAGCTGAAAAAACACATTAATACTGTAGAAAAATTACCAGTGCACATCTGTAGGGGGCGTACTAACATACAAACCCTTCTTAGTTCCTGACAGGCTGATCAGCCTTAAAGACTCATGAGGGTTTGGCCAAGGAGGTCTATTATACCTGGAGAGATCAGTTTGCACTCCATATGAAAATGTAATACTTTTGAATGGCTAATGGCACAACGAGAAATGATGCTGAGCTGTAATTCAAAACTCTATTCTAGGAGTCTCCAAAAAATCTTGGTAAAATAGTTTGTCTGTTATAATATAATGAAAGTTTCTCTAATCTGAATCTCTTACATTTTCCACAATGATAATTACTAAAATGTAATTTTAAAATGTAAAAAAAAAAGGAAAAATTGTATAAAACAAAGACGAAGAAACAAGGAATCTGCAGCTAAAAAAATGAATGTGACAATTTCAATATTTTCTAAATCAACTAATTGGCTTTTTTTTTTTTTCAAGAAACAAGTGTTATTTCTTCCTTTTGCCCTCAGGAAGACAACAGCATCATCAACATCTAGACAACTCTAACCACTTCTTCAAGCCCATTGCAAAGATGTGAGAAAGATTCAGCAAAGCTGCCATCAGCCAATTCCAAATGCGAATGCAGTGACGAACACAGAAGCACACAGGAGAGAGCAAAACATAGCACCAGTCACAAATGAAAAAAGTACAAAACGAGAAAATGTAAAGTTATTAACTTTTATTAACCCCCTTGGAGCCACGTAAAGTACTTTTTATAATGTATGGATGCTGTTTTTTGGGCTTCCAAATTTTAAACACCATTCACTGCCATTATAAAGCTTGAAAGAGCCAGGATGTTTCTTAATATAACTCCAATTGTATTCTTCTGAAAGAAAAAAGTGATATACACCTAGGATGGCTTGAGGGTGAATAAAACCTGTGGTAATTTTTATTTTTTGTTGTATTCTCCCTTTAAATGAGCTCATTTAAAAATGTAAACAGATACCAATCTCAAAATCAACTATTTGGCTTATGGCAGTTTTGCTGAATCTTACTTTTCCACATCTTCGCAACAAGCTTGAATAACTTGTTATAGGCTTGTCCTCAAAAAGGCCAGCGGCATCATCTACTTCCCCAGCCACCAGTTTGAATTGATGCCCTCTGGACAGCGTTTTACAGCAGTGAACCGTGAACTGAAAGATCAGGCAACTCTTTGATTTCCACAGCAATTATGAAACTGAATCTGGAGGACAGACAGAAAGTGGTTTTGATCTCGCTTCACCCACATCTATATTATTCCTTTGTCTCCATTTCAATTAGGAAAATGTGTAGTACATTTGTGGTTGTAATCAAGTTAACGTCATCATTTACATCTATTTATGCATTTCTCTATGGTATCTAATTTTATACCTCTTGCTACAAATCAAATTTCCCAATGGAATAATAAAATTTGACTTGACTTATCAGGCACAAACCACAGCACCTTCCTCCAACGGGCTAAAAGCTTAGATATAATAGGTTTTCAATGCCATCAAGGTCACGTGACTTGGTCTAAACCCTGCCTCTATTTTCCAGAGACAGACTATTATTTGGCTGCATATGAGCTAATTCCTTCCTCAGACTCTGGAAGATATATCTGAACTTGAAAAGCTGAGCTGTGAAGTGAGATATTTCAGTTCCTGGCCTGATTTTAGTTTGCAGCGGCCTCACACAAAGTGCGAACACTAAAACATCACCTCTGACATGCAGACATCACACTTTCACAGAAAAACAGCACACTATCCTCCTCAGAACAACATTGTTGCTCTACATTGGCCACTTAACCGGTTAACTCCGTCCTCCAGCAAGATTACTTCATTACCACAGAGGAGCCCCTAAGGGAGGATAATTTATCAAACAATAGCACGCTGATGATAAGAACAGATGGCATCATTTAGAAAGAAAAGGCCATCAGATCTCACATTTACCGATTGTCTGGCAAGTCCTGAGATGTCTCTGTGCAGTCATGGATGTCATCCAAGGGCAGAGACCCATGTAAACAAGACGCCACGATTATCATCTCATCCTGGGTAAGTAATAGTGAGACTGGGTTTGGAGCATTTTAATAGAGAGCTTTAGAAATTGGGGCAGCGGAAAGCTTATTCAGAAGAACACGGAGTGGGAGCAGAGGTGAAGAAATGTGCCGGTCCAGATTGAGTCTGTCAGTCAAATGTCTCTGCCTCAAAGGGAACGGGGTTTGAGTCTAGCAGGAAGGGAGCCCAGAAGCTAAAATTGTCTCTGGATTCAGTAATCCATTTAAGAGTGAAGACTTCTGATTTATGTGTTTAGAGATATGGACTGACTATGTTGAATTCCTCATGCTGTTAACCTCCCTGGATAGAAGTGGAAATTCAGGAGCAGGACGAGACGAGAGGGAGTGGATGCAGAAAAAAGAGAGGAAGAGAAGAGAATGAAGAAGGAATGGGGAGAGAAAGAAGCAAATATAAAGGCTTCATCTCAGTTACGTGTGCTAGTCTTTGAAATGAATGTTTCAATGCCGTACTCAAAAAGAGACAAATGAGACAAGTTAGTCTCCATGAAGACATGGCGGATTTAAGATTCAAAGAGCTTGAGTGGGATAAAAAAAGGGAGAAATGAAAAAGCCTGAACAGTTCTCTAAATGGCAGGAGAAATATTTTCTTCATTTATTTTCTTAGCTGAATGCAAGAGACAGCTTCAGTCACCAACAGGGACTAAGCGGTGGGCTGAACGACTTGTCAATTAATCAGTCTTATAAAAGCCCAGTCATTCAGAATTCCTGTTTATGTATTATTAAAACCGCTTTACAAAGACTGCTGGAACACTGTTCACATAGATAAAATGTCAAATGTCCTTTGTATAGAGAATTTAATTGATATAATATGAAAAAAAAATCATAAAAAAATATCTTATTACACTTTAATTTGCCAGTCTTGCATTTTATCATAATTTTAACATTCCCTATCATTTCCAGCTCAGAACCCAGTGTAGAATGAGTTCAAATAGGATGTGTTCTTCAAAGACAGCTTAATGAAGCACAGTAGAATGATAAACAGTGAAGGGTTCTCGATTTACATTTCTGTAAGTATACTTACACACCAACAAAACAAAACACTCTTACAATAGAATGCACAAAAAACAAAAGCAGCTTTAAAGAGGATGCTGAAAAAACACAGACACTACAAATAACATCTATGAAAAAAATTGACGAGCAGCTTGGCAGGAATCAAGACACATACAGTACTTAATAGTAAATCTATACATACAGTACAAGCCATGGCAAACAAAGGAAAGAGACGACAGAAGAATAAATAGAAACAAACTAAACTTCTCAAAGAAATCAAGCCCAATTGTCGCCGAAACTCTCAGAGAGAGTGGTGAAAAACAAAATAACACTTTCAAGAGTTCGGAGAAAGTTTGCATACAAGATTTTCTGTTTTCTCTTGTTTACGTAAGTGAATTTGTCATCTAGCATCTGTTGCTAATCAGAAGTGAGTTCCCAAAACACGCCGTTTCTCCAAATCCTTTATTGTGCTGAATATTTGTGGTTGCTGAATCTAGGGCTTTCAGTGTATTGTGTTGAAAAGAGGTTTCTCGCTGGCAGGCGGAGGCAAAGGCTTCTGCTGTGACTTCTCCTTGCCCTCGGCATTGTCATGGTAACAAAGAGCCCACAGGGGCAGTTTTTAGGCTCCTGCAAGCTAGGGAACGGTTGGGGTGGGACAGCTATCCTATAGACATGCATATGAAACCGAGCACACACATCCTGCAAACTTGCATCAAATACTTCTGTCTCTCTGGGACCGAAACATCTGTCCCAATCCGAGTCACTGCATCCACCTAGATCAAACCCCTCCATCTTTCTTTCATCTGTCCCAGACAGCTTTTGCGATCCAAAATGCGTTTCCCATTTCTCTCCGATATAAACAAAAGATGATGGAAATGGCAATTGCTATGTGGCTGGATGATATGCCGCTTCTTGACTAAAGCATTGTGCTGATATGACATATAGAAAAAGTGCTGACAGGAAGGCACACAGCTTACATTTTAACTAGCATCGAATCAAGTCGAATACAAAGATACACCAACCAGGAGGTAAAAATACATGCATATATTTAAATAAGATTAGTTACTGGGTGGACTCATGTACAGTAAGTCTGTTTGAACTATAAGAGTCATTTGGTGTGAAATCCTCTGCAGTCTTTTTAAAATTGCATTACATTCAGACCACAAGTTCGCAAAATATAATTTTCCCAGGTGTTTTGGATTCATGCTAGACACACTAGTGTCTTCGGTTTCTCTGCAGGCAGCGCATGTGTGTCAAATTACAAGGTCCATGAGATACAAGGAACCTTGAGTGTCAGAAAAGCTCCTCTAGAAGGCTGTCTAAGGTGAGCTGAAGTAAAAAGATCATCTTTTATGAGAGGTATGTCTCATTCTCTTCTTTCCGCTTGCGTTTCCCTATAAAGGAGCAGGTTTAAAGAGCATACAGTACCTTGTGGTCTGCATTAGAGCTCGTGCCATTTACATTAAGATATTTCACAGCCTGCGCTCTCTCTTCTTCCTACACGCTAAATTTAACCCCTGTTCATGGATATGTGGAGCACTCCCCAATTCCCAAAGCCATTTATTCAACTCTCTGCCTGTCAGGAATTACTTCGGGTCAGAACTGTTGCCTTGACAACCCTCTACACCAATTAGATAAATCTGCATATTTAAAAAAATGGGAAAAAAGAGGTGTATGGTTTGTTTTTAAACTCCCTCAAGATTAAACATTCCCCAATGCTGTAAATAAAGAGAAAAAAAGATTCACTTGTTTGTTTTTGTTTGTGAGCTTCTTTGCCATAATCCAAGAACTTTGCACTTGTGCCAAGTGGCTCTTCTCTCTTTGATCCACAAAGAAGTGGGGTCTGTTTACTCAAAGAACTACATGAAAAAAGAAAGCTGTAAAAGAGAGAGACATAACACATCTTTACCCCCAGAGACACACGCACTGATATTGCTGATGTGTTATTTTTTTGCCCTCTTGAATGTGTTTATGGGAAGTTACTGTTTATAAAAATCATGATGTTTATGCATGTTTTATTTCGGGTGGAGGGTGAAACTTCAGTTTGTTCACCTCAAAGAATTCCTCTGACACTCTATAAAGTTTCATTAGGATATGTTGATTTTTTTTTTGCTTTTAGAATTTGTGAAAAGTTTATTTTTGAGATCTGAACCATAAAACTGCATTTTATTCCTGCTAAATTTAGAACTATTTTTAATGGGAGTTTTTTTTCTCTCTCTAAAGTTGATAATTGTGAATAATAATAATAATAATAAAACTTTTTTAATAAACAATTTTTTTTTAAACCAAATTTCTGTGAACTGTTATATGCAATTTTTTAAGTTATATGTTTGGGGCATTTATGCTTTTAATGTTGATAAGACAGTGGAGATATCCTCCTGCTGGGAGCAGGATTGTCAAAGGACTCGGGTCGCTGGAGGCACAGTTACACACTGCATGCCAGCTCGCTAACTGCAAGCCTATCAGTGTCATCTTAGCCCACATTTGTGGCAAAATTTTTACTTTTTAATTGCTTCTAACAAGTGCTACATTCTGCTAGTGTGGGACTCTGAGGGTTAAGAGTCAAATGCATGGCAGATTACGTATGGTTAAACCTATGGTTATACATCTTTACCATTTATAGTGTTGTAAACTAAAGCATCAGAACAGATGTCAACGCTAAGCGATGTATCTTCGATTTACAGAAGGGACCTAAAAAATGTCTTGTGCCCTGTCTCTAACCTCAAATCTGTGGTCGATTTGTCTTGGTTTTCATCCTGTCAATAAATAAGACAACTCACATCAACGGCAAAACTGGCCGATAACATATAAGCTGTATTTTTTTAACAAAGGACTGGTGCAATCATAGATAAGTTTCTTTGTACTGTCAATACCAACTGAAAGCTCAAAATGAAAACCTAAGAACAAAAATTTTAAGTTGTCAGGAATGAAGGCATACCTGCATTTCCTCATCCAAAACTTCCTTTTTTTTTCAATATTTGAAGGTACAGTCACCAAATCATTCAGATAACCCCCAATTCTGTTTCTTATCCGGTCTCCTATCAGAAACCATTTTGGCTCTATTTACTCTCCTTGCAATCTCAGAGAATGTAAAATAAAGTCTGCCTACCAGTTGGAGAGATACTATCTGATATTGCAAAACAGGCATCTCATCTGTCTCACGGAGAACAGTTTGTCTACTCCGTGATGAGCTACAAGCCTGCAGGCTTTTATTTTTTATGATTATGGTCTGATGAGTAGAAAACAGAAGCCGCTATGGCTGCCAAAATCACTCTCAAGCGCACTTAAAAATTTTGTTGCATATTGAGCGACTGTCAATTCAGGCAGGCCATTTCCAATCAAATATCTCAGAGCGATGGCAGGCGGTGCATTAACTGTACTGGGGTGGTTTGGTCTCCAAACCGTCTTACAGTCTTGCCAGGAGTCTAAAAATCCTAATTGATTTTCTCAGAGCAATTTTCTAGGAGTGTTAATTCCTCAGTTGCCATAGAGGCAGTTTTGGAAATTGCCTCTTCTATGCGTAGGCTGATCTGGGAGACACCTAACATGGCACACGAGGCCTGTACAATCCTAAACAGATTATCCTGACAAACCACACACACACACACACATGGGTCAACCTAGCATGAAAAGCTGTCAATCATCATGTGCGCACAACATGCACACCGTCTGTTTTTAATATGTCTACCTGTTTTTTATTCTATTCTACACAGCTCAGAGGTCGCATTGCCCTCGGATGAAATGTAAGGGCCAGATTGGAAGGAGGTGGAGTTGGGATGAATCGAGAGAAGCTTTGCTCCACATTCAGCAGTAAGCTTAAAAAAGGGCCTCACGCTGTCAGCTCGATGACGGAGTGGCTGCCGCCACGGTCACGCCCACTGCCACCCCCCCACCCATCCTCATCCCTCCCTGCTGGACAGTTTCTATAGCAACATCTGTCCCCCCCGTCCTACTCCCTTCTGTGCCGTCCCTCCTGCACGCCTGTAATCCTACTATGAATAGGATGCGAGAGCAGAGCTTTGGGAAAAACAGCTTAACGTGTCGGTGGATGGAGGCAACCAGCTGAGGGATGTCATATTCTGTTCAGCGACTCATAATTGCGATACATTACAGCTTTGTATTTATTCTCCCACTGTATTGTAAATTCTGGGAATGTGGAGGAGGAGACTAGTGGTATTTTCACAAAAAGCTATTTTTAAATATTTATTTATTGCATTTCTTGCTTGTAGTATATTCCTCAATTTCATCATCTAACAATCATTCTTTGAAGTTATGGGTGCCAAGCGAACAATTGGCACCAATACGAAAAAAAAAGTCAAAAACACAATTGAGGGAATTGCTTAATGATATCTGATGATTTCTGCTACATGGAGGTAATTCTAACACCCACAGGGGTCACATCTAGGTCAAGAGTTGCCATCGCTCCAGCTGCTACTGCAATATCTTTCACCAAATAACCATTTATGTAATACAGATTGGAATTGTGTTCAAAGCCTACACATCAAAGGCGATCCAGGGATTCAATAAACTTCAAATGCTCCGCAGTAACTGCCTGCTGTGGTCCATATCTGCTTATTCGCTTTAGCACCATCAGCGTCTCTTGTTTTTAAATGGACATTTACAAATGCACCTTTTATTATGCTGTGAAAACATTCAGTCTAAAACTGAAAATTCAAGTTGGTTTCTCGAAAGTTTAATGGTATTCAGATTTAAAGACGAATCTGATGGCGTCCAATTAAAAGGAAAGGGGAATCCAAACATTTCTTCATGTGGAACATAAAAAATGACATTTTGAAGTGTTTTAAAACTGTTTTGCCTATTTACTGAATATAAATGGAGTCCAAAAAACACTGGACTAGTGGTTGAGAAACACTATCTTAAAAGAGTAGTGTGCTGGCTGATGGCCAGTATATATAATATCACACCATTTAATATAAAGATAATAAATAATACAACCACAGACTACATCTGAAAAACAGCAAATATTTTTTAATACTGCATGCTATACAAGTTTGCAAGGTTTGTAGAATTAGTTGGTTGGATAGTTGTTTATAACAGCATGCCAGCTTAATTTTCATGTCAAATAACAAGCTGAAACATTATGAAAGACATTTTTTTAAGCATTATTTTTTTTCTTTGAACTCTAAAATGGATTCAGGGTTGAATGAATTAGGTGACTAAATTCCCTAAGAGAACATAAAGCACAATTTATTAAAATAGTTTAAAGCAATACTGGATTCCGACATGAAGAGCATATCAGTGGGTCTTCAATTGATATTAGGAACTTGTGCATGATTTTGGAATGTTTTA
>JAUCMR010014936.1:0-14988 GCA_032357425.1 Enteromius argenteus | reverse complement strand
CAGAAACCATTAAATATATCAATGAAAACAGTTATATTGAGAATTTGGCTGCATTAAAATACATTATGTGGCTAGATAGAAGCAAGATAATATGATGCACTGACGTAATGAATATGCAAATTGACGTATGACGTCATCTAGCGGTGGGGGGGGGTGAGATGTCACTCTTGCCTGTCTTCAAAACTTGAGAGCCCTGTCTATTACTTTATTCATTTCTTGAATGTTTTAAGAAGACTAATAAGTAAAGGTCAACTTTTTGGCTTTATCTTCAATTATTATTATTATTATTCAATTTTTGAAGGGATAGTTCTTCCAAAACTATCAACAGCACAACTATCACATTGCTGAAATAGACTGTGACATCAGTGGTTCAACCGTAATTTTATAAAGCTACAAGAATACTTTTTGTGTGCAAAGAAAATAAAAATCATGTCATGTCATGTTCATGACAGTAACAAGACTCTTAACAATGTCCTTCCTACTTTTCTGGGCCTTGAATGTGCTAGTTCATAGTTCAAAAATATCTTAGTTTGTGTTCTGAAGATGAATAAAGGTCTTAGGGGTTTGAAACGACAAGAGGGTAATTAATTTAGATTTTTGGGCAAACCATCCCTTTAATATTTGAAGACAAAGTAAAGGATATAATGTAATATAATATAATATATGTAAAAAAAAAAAAATAAAAAAATAAAAAAAACATGCAATACATATGCCCACACATGACACAGGGAAATAAAAATTTGTGTCATGACCACAAATAAAGAATTAGTTCCCATGGGAATTTGTGGCAATGTTTTATTAATTTGTTCCCTTATTTTAATTAAATGATGGCCACATTGTGTTCATTCCTTCACTCATTTTAATTTAGCTAAAATCATAGTGACAATGTATAGTAATTAAAACCAGGCAATGTTTTACAGTTTACCTAACAATTTGTGTTTGTGTTTGTTTATTGTTTTTTGTTTAGTTTTTTTGCATGTCATTTATATACTGAAGTGACATAAATTGACATTTTGACATCCTAAAAGCACCAGCTGTATCAGCCGGTTCCAGTGGTAACAGGAGTGGAAGTATTCTGCTGAACTTTGACAGTGAAGAGCATCAGGGACCAAGTGGAATTCAACAACAACAACCACAACAACAGCAGCAGCAGAAATTAGGTGTCACCTTTCACACTTTAACACTTATAGATTTACTGGAGTAAATGGTTGTTAATTGCAAAATTTGCAGCATAAGATTTCCTTTCTCATGCAGTTGTTTTTTTTCCAGGATACCACCACATGCCCGACACGGGACACAGCAGTCGTCTTTACAAATGTAATGTCTCACATGACATGGCAGGTCCACAGCATTCAGGTAACGGACATGGAAATGTGTAGTGCATGTTACATGAGTACATACAGATAAACACAACATATCCAAAGCTTTATTAAGGAAGTGTATTTACATATTCCTATTTTTTTGTGTTTTTACAATATTCTGTGTGGTGTTCAGCAGGACACCTGCTGCACTCAGGAGGAAGCGTGACAGGTAAGAGGGAGCGAGAGTCGGAACGAGATCTTGACGGTGATGACACCCTCTCCACCTCTCACAAGTTACAACGGCAAATTGCAGAGGTCACGTCAGTTCATGCTACAAACGGGAACCAGTCGAGTATGGTAAATATAACTCATTTCAATCCTTGCATAAACTTAAGAAATCATACATTGTATTGAAGATTGATTTTTTTTTTCTGTTCTTTTTCCAGAAAAGTTAGACGGACATATCATCATACTGAGCAGAACAGGTTCAAGACAAGTGAACTGACTTTAAATCTGGTTTCCTTTAAACAACTCATGTTTGGAGATTTATTTTAGTTTTAGTTTTTCTGCAGTTTTTCCCCCATCTCTTTTTTCCTTTTTCTTTTTTCTTACATGTTCAATGGATATAAATATGAACTGAGAATTTATTTTTATCATTGAACAAAATTCAGTTGCTTTAAAAAGAAAGTTAATGATTTCACATACATTGACAGGCAAAAACAGCCATGAAAAGATTTTTCCTTAAAGCATGATAAAGCTAAACCTCATTGTACACTCATTGCAGCTAGGATTTTTTGAGGATTTTTGCAGTTTGGTTGGCACTAGCACCAGCCATATGTTGGAACCACAAACTACAACCATCACACAACACTTTTGTACATTTTCTCATTGTACAATTTCACTGATTCTTCATAGAGTGGTGTACGTGCCACTTTTTGTAAACAGAAAAATTTATACAGGTATATTTTATATATTAGTGTTTCATTCTTTGCCAGTTCAATGTATTAGTGTTTACTCAGACAATCCATAAATTAATAAATAAACATGAAATACCAGCAGAGCTCACATTTTAAAATGGTGTTTAAAGATTTCTAGATTTTAAAATCATCTACATAAAATGATATTGCATAACTGATTTTAAATTCATGTTTTTAACCTTGAACCCGTTTGTAAATTTTTATCAGGGACAGAGCTGCGGAGGAATGCAGTTCTTGAATGTTTTTAAATGGCCTACAATGGCCCATTAAATGCATCTGTAGATTAGCTGCAGTATCTTCTTCATCGTCATGCTTGGCAGACACACACAGACAGCTGATCTTCATGGTCAGGCCTTAAACACTGATAAAAACGCCAACCTAAACTCTGCCAAAGCCAGGAAATGACACTGGAAAAGAACATTTTCATTGATCACTACAGTACATCTATGAAATAAAGCTTTACGGATCTTTAGGAAGGAAATGAAGACACCCTGTTGTATTTCTGACCCATGAGACATCTTAGCAGATCATACACGCATTTTTATTTAAAATATTTTAAATAAATTCATCTGTTTGTGCGTGTTCAGGTAAAGCAAAAGCATCATCTGCTAGTATTCATCTTAACATCACATTTTTACATTGACTGACATTCCAGAAATATACAAAACACTAACTAATAATCACTTTTTTTTAGGATACTTAGACTCTGTATTTGACCACAAATGCTTTATACCAAATGCCCCCTATTGACCAAATACCATTTAATTTAGCTGTTGGTACTCTACCATATTGCCAAGCAATAATAATAAAAATAATAATAAAACATTCTGAAGTACAAATATAGGCCTCTTTGATCAATTAAATGAAAATGTCATTTTGGGAACATGTGCTGTCTGAAGAAAAATCTCAAAATATATGATGTTTGCAAACAAATATCGGGAGGAGCACGCACGAGTAATTGGCACAGCCGGCTCCTCATTTCCTAATCAAGTCATCATCCTATCAGAGCAAGAGGAACGTCCTATAAATAGTACAAGCCCTCTCTCCTCAATATTTCGTTTGTGGTATCCCTCTGTCACCCCAGACTCCTCCTTTCGTACTATTTTTCCCGGGGGACACTCGGGGATCGGGCCGGACGCTGAGCTCTGACCGCTCCTCACGGACAAGAAGGGATAGAATCCCTAGGGCTCAGGAGTCTGTCGATTTCCGAGCCCTCTGCCCAGACAGCACGCCAAACACGCTTAATTATATATATTGCAAGTAAGTATGAACTTGTGAAATATAGTTTTATTAATATTAGTATTTTTTTTTTTTATTCAGTACTAACAAATATCAGCAAATACAAATATCTTCTGATGAATCCACAGTCTCACAAACACAGATGTTCTAATTACAACTATTGTGCATAACTAGACCATGTATATAGAGACGGGCCCTTGAGTTCATCTATGGTTGTTTGTCATGTTGATCTGGCAACCTCTTACTGAACTGGACTAAAGCTATCGGGTCTGAATTTGTGTTTGTGTAGCTGGATCTGCTTTGACACTGTGACATCTGTATTGCTTTTGCCGACCAGGAGAAGTGTTCAGTTCTAATGTGAATGTTTTGATATGACAATTGTAGAAACCTCAGTGCTTTTTGACTGTAATATCTCTGTGCTATTATAGTTTGTTTTTGTCACTGCGGAAGAAGTGAACCATTTCAGTTTTCTCCCCATTTGAATTTTGTTTTTATTTCCTTTCTGTAAAATAAATGTGATGTCAATTCTAAATCTTGTCCTTCAAGTCTGTAAACAGTTGCAGAAGTAAATCTTATTGAAACTGGATTCGGTTTTCTGGAGGTTTTTTATTTTTATGTGTGTGTGTCTGACCAGATTATACAGGACAAAATATATAAGTGTGTGTAGTTTTGAGGACACAAATTTGTATAATGACATGGGTATGACATAGGTTTTACAATATGAAGGTGATTTATGAGGACATTTTCAGTGTCCCCGTAATTCAAAAGGCTTAAACATACTAAATGGGGTGTTTTTTTTGTTTGTTTTTTTATCTAAAAATGGACATCGTTTCCTGTAAGGTGTAGGGCAATACCACATACAGTTTGTACAGTATAAAAACCATTACGCCTATGGAGAGTCCCCATAAATCACAACCAACATGCGTGTGTGTGTGTGTGTGTATATGTGGATGGATAGATCATAAAAATTCATTAATTAAAGTGACAATACAGAAATGAATGACTATATTCAACTGTAATTTATGTATCAAGCAAAAATTCTACATTTTTATTTATTATACAAAGTTATCTATTAGTAATGTTTGCATATTTGTTCCATAAGCAAGCTACATTTGTGGGGATGCAATGAGTATCTGTGACCGCTGGAGGGCGTGGTTGATGCTTATAAAGCTTAATTGGACATTGGGTGGGCTTGTCTCGTTCATAACTGTTTAAATAGGATTCCACATAGTTTTTGAGAATTTGTTTATCTTTTTTAATAACACAAAGAGTAATGAAGTAATGAAAACAAGAGCATTTTCTCCTCTTTCCCTCAAACTGCTATTCTGCGGTGTTCTGAGAATGTAGTGCAGTTAGCAAAACTTTACTAACTTTACTAAAAAAGTAAGGGAACCTGATCAACTTCAATAAAACTAAGCAATAAAATATCATCTTTTTTTAAAAAAAATCTTTTTAGCATGGTTTCTGTTTTGTATTTGGTTTCTCATAGCTGTCATAGTCGGTGGGGACTGTGAGTTTTATTCACACAGTCCAATTTTGTTCTCTATCAGAAGCTTGGCACACAACATGAGGGGGAAAAAGGGATGAGATGTCCTGGGCCCTCAAAAAGCAGGGAAATTTGGCCTCTCCGGGAGCCATTGCAGCACCTACTCTTGTTTTTGTATTGCCATGTGCCTTGAATACACAAGTATGACAAAAAATGCAAAGGAAAACTTTTTTTTGCCATCCTTAAACTGGCATCGTGATTTAGTGAATCAGAATGAAACTCACTAGTGTTTCCTGTTCTCTATTCGCGGTGGTCCACGGCTCCGGTTGTGTTGTTTTTTTGTGCCCAGGACCTCAGTCCAGACCCTGATTTGTATGTTAGTGTACTCAAGGGGCCAAAACTAGTTGCCACAGCAACTGTGTTGAATCTCTCACGGACCCCCAGTTCCCTTCCACCCTCTCTCAGCCTCCCCTCTCAGAACTCTGTGAAACAAAACAAACATTGTCCCTTAACAAGGCACGGAGAGACAGCGTTCTGTTCAGAAGTGCGGGACATTCAGGTCATATTAGTCCTTCCTCATTGAGTTTAGTCTGAGAATGAGAGAGTCCTCACATACAGGACACTCACCACTTTCTCACGTCTGCTGAGGGTGACTTGAAACGGGAAGCCCTGGAATCACCTCACCAGACTGTCATAGCTTTTAAAGGTGTACACAAATATTTGTTGAGTACATCCTTCAGAAAGGAAGAAGGTTAGAGTTCTGAGGCATTAAGTCTGTCTTGGGCCCTAAATCTGTTATTCATCTGTTAATACTCATTTTAATGCAGAATGGAAAGTTGACTGACTCTCAATAGAGCACAGATCAACATCACTAGTCAAACAATGCAATTATATAAACCTCTTGACTTTTTATTGTTTCTCAACATTCACCTGGGGATTTTGTGTGATGTGAAATGCCGTGTGATGTAGCCTTTTAGTACATTCAGAAAATTTACAGTGTGAGGGGAATTCACAAAATCATTAGTTTGTTTTGACACTGATATGCAATATATATTTTTACATTTTCTAAGACAAATGTGTGGTGTTTGCCTATGCAAAAATGTGTATTCATCTACATATCCCATAAATAATAATATTCTTATTATTTTAGTCATTTGTTATTATATTTTTATTTATTATATTACATAACCTACATATATATTCATGTGTATTTAGATGCAGTTGCATCAGATGCAAAAACCTCTAAGTCATCTGAGATATCATTATCATTTTATCAAGCTCCTATAATTTCACTTTAATGGTAATGAAATGGTTATTGAAATTATATGTTCAAGAATGTCCAATGTTATTTTATGGCTCAACTAATGAACTGAAACGCACTAATGTTGCTATTTAATAACTCCCTAGTTTGCGTTGTGATTTATATACAGTGACGAATGATTTTCAACCGTGGATTTTAAACAAAGTAAAATGGCTAAGTTGCTATTTACGTCTTCGTTTGGAAGTAAATATACACACATATATATATATGTTTTTTTTTAAATTAGCCTAGACCTTGTTTCTTTAGCCCTTCAGCCCTTTGAGCGTGCGATGAACGTTATTGCAAGTGCAAAATTATTAGTATATTTTTTTAATGTCTGGCATTTAAATAGCCTGTGTTTATAATAAATGTATCGCATTCAATTCTAAAACTATTAGGTGCTTAATCGCAACCAAATTTGAGCATGACGTCAAATATATGTTTGTCTGCTGAGATCAGTAGCCATCTCTTGTTCAAAAGGACATTGTCCTGGACGTGACCTCAATAAGAACTCATGACACTGAACAACAAATGTGATCTGTCATGCTTAAATAGACAATGAAATAGAGAAAATTTGAATGCAATTGAATTAAGGTTACGTAAATTTCTTTTTGTTTGTATTCTTTCCAAATACAAATATGAACGTCAGAACTAGCTACCGTAACCCCTCTTAATGTATGTGTTTTATTATTAATTCCCTGATTTACTGTAGTATAATGCTTCCTATCCTTTTGGCATTGAGTGTTGTGAAGAGATTTGTTGATTTGTGGCACAAACTTCATTACAGGGAACAGAGCCTCGTCTGTTCTCCTGCAGTCATTATGGCCAGTGGAGCTCTCTCTTAAAGCCCTGCTCAATTCTCTAATGAGGCCATTCTCTACCTCTCTCACTTGTCTTCTGAATCTCTGACAGGCTCTGAGCACAAGCCAAAACCACAAGACTGAAGAGGTCCAGCCCCTTCCCAACAACCCCTGCAGCAACACACATGTCAGTCTAACCCAAACATTTGTATCTTTGATTTCGTTTATTATGTTTCACGGCCCGCTGAATGTTAGGTAATCAATTTATAGATGAGTTTTTCAAGAGCCCATCTGGAAAAGCGCATCTTTTATATGACTTATGACTCAGTGTCAGTGTCTAAACTAGCTTCTATACACACTGGTCAGCACAACGAAAGACATGACAAGCGTACAAACGTTGTACTATTGACAAATTCTTTGATTCCTACATTGACAAGAAAAGGTGGCAAATCCAAGTGGGTTTTTGTTCACGCTTGGCCATTCTGGAAAAACACGTGAATTTTTAGACGGTATCTTGGCAACTCAGCCGTAGTCTGGCTATTGATATTCACAGTAGAAGCTTCCATCTCCTTTTCAGAACAATAGAAACCTTATGGGAATGAAGAAACCAAGTCCGCAAAGACAAATCTTCTCCCTTAGGCCCTGATCGGCATTTGAAAGATTATTACAACCCTTGACACTATTTCTTGCCATTTCAAAAAAGAAATGAGACAACATAAATTATTTAAAGGCATTTATTGAATAGAGTTTCATCAACTGTTTATGGACTTTTAAAAGAATTTGCTTATGAAAGCAGCTATGTGCAAAAGTTACAATAGTCCCTTGAGGAGGTAAACCATTCAATTTCTGTCTCTTTGTCCTACATGAAGGGGCTCGAAAAGCTAGATTGCTCAGGGAGGTTGCTTTCAAAAATAATCTATTTACATTCTAATACAGCTGAGTGCTTATATACAGAAGTTGACAATCAACAGTGTAGATGACTGTTCAGTGGTTATGAAAAAAGTGGCATTAATTAAAATTAGTGATAAATAACATTTGCCTGAGTAACAGACAAAAACATGTTTGTTTTGCAAGTTTTCCTATTATTTGAACAAGATGATGTGTTATTTGTGATCTGGTAGTATTCACTGCATTTCTGATCTCACAGAGTGTTTGGCTAAATATTTATACACTCTGAGCTATGTGTAAAATTCATAATTGTCTGTACAGAAAAGTAGAACTATGAATGTGGGACATCTGAAGTCAAAATTACACTGACTTGAATGGAGACCTTGGTGATATATTAAATGGATAGTTCACGCAAAAATCTAAATTCTGCCATCATTTACTCCCCCTAAAGTTCTTCCAACCCTGTATGACTTCCTTTCTTCTGCGAACACAAAAGAGAATAAAATGAAGAACTATTTTGTCCATATAATGAAAGTCAACTGAGTCCAAAACAACACAGCACCCTACTTGGCTTTCATTGTATGGACACCATACAAAATATTTTGTGTTGTGTTCTACATATGACATTAGAATAAGTAAATTATTGGGTGAATTATCCTTTTAAGAATTTATAGGTACATTGAGCCATCCTGAGATATTATGGAATGAATCTTATTTATGCCAAACTTTAGATCTTTTGTACCAAAACCAAAATTGCAATTTGGCCTCAGATATTTGAACAGTGCTAACATGCTCCAACATAACAGTAAGGACTTCTTATGTAATGATGGCCACTTGTGGATAATGGAAGAAGGTAGGTTGTAGGTCATCTCATGTCATCTCATGATGTCATCACTTGGGGACGGGATCCACCTACTCAGCTGCCAATGGACAAGATGGTTGAACTGTCCTTGGCTTTGTCAAAAAAAATAGAGGACACATCATTGGTGGCCTTGAGCTTGCCTTCAGCAATATTTTGGGTGGATGAAGAGTTGCTCGGTTGGCATTCTTCACAGCAGCAGCAGCAACAGTCCATGAAGGCCTGGCCCAGAGACTTGCACAGGCAAAGCAGCAGCACTGGTGTCACGGATGACTTAAAGAACAGAAAGAACTGGTTTATGAGGGCCAGAAGAGAAGTCACCTCCTCAGACACCTGGATGGGAGCATACGCCAAAGTCAGGTTGCAAACATTCTCCGGCAGCGTGCAGACACCATAGACCACCGCCAGAGCCATGACCGTGCAGTTGAGCTGCCGTTCGATTTGCTGAGCATGCTGAAGCTTTTGTTTTTTGGATGGTGATCGCTCCTCAGGCCGCTTAGGGGAACTTCCGCTCCCGCCGGATACATGACAGGTCGCCAGCTGACAGAGCAGGGTGAACACAACGGGTAGACAGAAGTAACAGCCGAAGTACCACCACATGCGTGCGTCGTGGTAGTTGATAACGAGAGAATAGATGGATTCGGGGAGATCTGGATATGGACTCATGATGCAGGTGTCCACTTGGTCACCCTGACCAGGGGGTGTCACCTGATGCAGCTGCCACAGGAGCAGCTCGGGAGCCGCCAGCGCCATGGAGCCAATCCACACCACCGCCAGCTTGGCCAGGACCTTCTGACAACGCTCAACTCGTCGGGCCTTTGGCATGGAGCTTGTGGCAGCGTGGAAGCGGTCAATGCCCAAAGCACACAGACTGAAGGTTGCCACGCCGAGAGAGGTTACCTGGAGGGTGTGCAAAACATCATTATTGCTATAATATATGTTAGTCTTTCATTACATTTTTCATGAGATATAGTAAAAATAAATGATTAGATTTAGGACGCATCCATATTAAAACTGTGGTCAAAATAGAGAGCATTGCATTTCATGTAACATTTATTTTATTCGTTTTATTACAATAAAGATTCAGTTCCAAAAAGAAAACTAAAAAAATAAATGCCACAAGTTAATTTAAGAATCCGAATAAAAATTTATATTCATCTGAGACTTGATAAAAATGTTACATTCCTATTCAACTGTTTTATATTTGAAAATGTCACAAGCTCACTTAAAGCTAATATTACTAGATAAACTTTAAGAGCAAATTAGATGATGACAAAGGTAATCAATGTTAAAACAAGGGAAAATGCACAATTAAATAGATATATAATAATATAACATTGCCAAATAATATATAACTAATATGGTGCTGACACATTCTGCATCCCTCTTGACTGTCATAAATAGTAATTGTAGATTTACATTTTATGTGACTTCTACATGGCTGTTTATAATTGCCAATTATGAAAACATTAAAATTAAAAAGTTATGTTACATAGTCTCAAGTGTTTTGAAATCCAGAATACTGTGTTTGTCTGAATTTAAAAGTTCCTGTGAAAAAAAATATTGGCACTATCTAAACTTTGGTCACATTTTCAACATATTTTTCAGGTAATTTAGGCCGTGAGAAATCAAGATTAAATGTAAACTTGACACTATGCCTTAGAAGGGCCTCACCTCTATGTAAGGCACAACTCTGCAGGAGAAATCTCCCAGCAGCCTCTTATTGGTGAGTTCGTTAAAGACCACCACAGGCAGACAGAAGCACAACACCAGAAAATCCCAAAAAGCCAGACTTGCAAGAAAGTAGTTCCATGCGCTCCTCATGAAGTAATTTTGCCACACAATGCACATTACTGCCAGATTACCCACGACGCCAAAGGCAAACACCACAAAAGCCAGAAAGAGAATCCCATAAGCGCTGTAAGAGCTGTCAGTGATGGGAAACAAAGGATTGTGGATTTTTGTGATGCTCCTTTTTGTTGGATCGCTATTAGGAACCTGTTCACCAGTCACATCAGTGCTGTTTCCATTTTCAGCCAGTGAGGAATTGGCCATCTCTGTGAAGGGCAAAGGACTTGTAGTTTGTGAGTCCATGGATCCTTTATCTTCATCTTCCACATCGAGCAATTCTTGCTCTGTGCTTTCTTGTGAATCATGTTGATTGAAACTATCCTCCTCGGTGGGTGTCGTGTCTCGGCTTCCTCTTTTTGCTTCTGAAGCACAAGCACTCAGAAGCAAAGCCAGTGTCATAAGATAAATCAGTTTATAATCTTGTATCCCCATCTTCAAAGCAAAGTCCAGTAATTGCTTCAAAATTAGTAACTAAAAACAGACAGCAGGGGCTGAGGTAAAGACCCTGGTGTAGGCAGTTTGGGATCCCTCTTGCCAAAAGGCTCTGTTTTCTGCAGTCCTGTTGACCAGAGAGAAGCTCTCTTATCAAAGCCACGAATGGCTGCTCCCTCTCAAAAGGGGTCTATGGAGTCACACCCCCTTTTTCAGCTCTCCCTCACTGACTGATGGGTGTGATTGCCCTCTGCTGGCATTAAAATGCTGTTTTAAAGCAC
This sequence comes from Enteromius argenteus, assembly GCA_032357425.1. Taxonomy (NCBI): domain Eukaryota; kingdom Metazoa; phylum Chordata; class Actinopteri; order Cypriniformes; family Cyprinidae; genus Enteromius; species Enteromius argenteus. The sequence goes on along the minus strand of JAUCMR010014936.1, from coordinate 3,574 downwards.
TTTAATATCATTAGTTTTTAAAATGACTTTCAAATTGAAAGGTTTTCAACCTGTGACGAAATAAAGAGATGAAACAAAATGCATGAATGTACATACTAACACTCAGAAGTTGAGATTTTGAAAGGTTTTCGAAACCATTTCTAATGCTCACAGGGTTTTAATATCTGCAATTTATTCCTGTTGTTTCAGCCTCCATTACTCCGGTCTTTAATGTCATATGATCCTTCAGAAATTATTCTAATATGCCAATTTGTGCTGGTTAATAATCATTTTTATCACGTGTTTGTTGTTGTTACATTCTTCAAGTCAAAAAGCTGGTTAAACAATCCTTTACAGGAGTCTTCTAGGAATCTTGCCGGGTTAGAAGAGTGGATTGCTTCCAGAAAAGATTAGATTGCGTTAGATTAGAATAGAAAAAAACCGACACATATATGTGTAAAAATACACTCTCTGTGTTTTAATTTCAATGGACATGATATCTGTTAAGCAGAGTTTGTGATACAAGCTCTCTTTCTTTTACTGTGACCGGGAGGGGACGTCTTCGGTTCACTTAGTTTTGTCGTGGCCACGACATATTAAAGGAACCGTCTGTAGAATTGACATCTTGTGGTTGAACTAGGTATTTCAGTCCAAATTCAAAATACTGAATTAAATGAAATGCACTGTATTTTCTGCCAAGCAGGCAACCTGGATGCCGAAACACATAGATGGGTGGCGCTTCAGGCCAAAACAAAACATGACAACATAAACATCAGTTGAGGGCTGCAACTGCGCTTTTTAAACGAGAATATCCAGGCTCTACTACTGCTGTCAGCGATATGAGTACTTGAAATTAACATGTTTTCTTAATGCCTGTTGAACATAACAGAGACATTTTAGGATTATTACAATACATTTCTTACATACGGTTCCTTTAACTCGTGGGATGAGGAAAGACATATTTTTTTCTTGTGGTCACGGGATGAACAAACCTGCGTGACCATAGCAACTAGGGATTATCAGCGATGGATTCATTATTTTATTTTGTATTAAGAAATGATTATATGAATTATTATAGAAATTACAAAAAAAATGTCATGCTGTATTTATTTTGTTATTCATTTAATTTTCCTTTATTTAACCAGGAGATCACACTGAGACAGTACTATCTCTTCTTCCAGTGTATATACAATATACAATACCACCACAAAAAAATAAAAAAAATAAATATAATATATATAAAAAAAGATTGATTGATTTATTGTTTTATAATTTAAATTATTATATTGCACGAAATGTAAACATTATTTATATTAAGTTTATCATGAATAAATGTTACATAAAGTAAATAAAGTAGGCCTACAAAAAACATTTTTAACCATCCCAGTCTTATTATTATTAGCCAATTATTATATTTTTTTACATATACTGTATACACATGTACATATATATAATGTAGCCTAATAAAGCTTTGATTATGCAGACTGTAATTAAAAATGCAGTTTAAAGGTTTATATATTTCATTTTATTTCTGCGAATTAATAATTATTAATATAGCCTAATGCCTAGTGCAGCCGTTGAATCATCTTTTTCTTTGAGGAATGAATCATTCACGCATTTTCATTTGCAAATGAAAACACAGCACGCTTATTTATCATCATGTACGGGCATATAGTCTACAGTCATAAAGTATACTAGCAATAACTATACAGAACATACACCAACTGCGGAAATAAATATGTTTATATGAAGTAAATATAAAAAGAGAAGAAGAAGAAGAATATACAATTATTAAATTAAATGTTAAATGTTTTTTTTTTTTTGGCTGCAGTTCCTGACTTGGTCTGGGGAGGCCGCAGTTTTCAAAACAACAGAAATAGCAATGGCCCTTCACAGACCACGAGTATTAAAGTATTAAAATATGTAATGGATGTTAATATACTGTGTGTGCCAAAATGTGTCAGCAACGCGCTTTCAGAATCCTTTCCTTTTGTGTATAAGCAACACTAAGTGTGAAATGCTACTAGTGATTCAGAAATTTCTTCCTTCTCTTCCCTTTTGGTTTTTGCATAATGTATTTGCATGACATCATTCATTAATTTTTAAATATGCCTAATACTGAAATCCATTAGTTAACCAATGAGTTTAACATGCAGAAAGCTGAGTTTGTTAGCTCAAGATTATTTGCTCTAGATAGGCCTACAGTATATGACTTCATTTGATGCCACTAATATTATTCTTTGTGATATTTGTTCTTAATGGCTGCTCAGCTAATGGTTCTCATGGAAAACAGCTGTGTATGCGATTGTAATTAATTGATTATATACTATAAACGTTAAGATACTCTACATAAGTGTCATCACACACTTCTTTGCGTACTGGAGTCACAGCATACATGGCTGCTAAAATTTAACATGTGATGCTTTATGGGCAGTAGTATTACGAAACAGGAAGGAGTGGAACATTTACATATTTTGTGGGTATGGGTGGTGGATAGATTATCTATATGGATGATGTTATCTCTCAGCTCTACACTCACATGCATTCAAAAAGCATCTAACATTTTCAACAAAACCTTTCCTAACATCCCATCTACATCAGTCAGAAAGAGTTATGTGTGCACATATACCATCCTACAAGCAATTAAGATTAAAAAAATTTATATATATAATGTATTTATATTGTCGTAATATTTAGCTACTGTTTATCTGAGGTTGAATAGTTGAAATTTACTAGCCCTCAAGCTTTCATAGACATATTTGTTTCTTCATTGGAAAAAATTTGGATAAATTTTGCCTTACATCACTTGCTCACCAATGGATCCTCTGCAGTGAATGGGTGCCATCAGAATGTACAAACAGCTGATTAAAAACATCACAATAATTCACAAGCAATCCACACTACTCCAGTCCAGTCCAAATTAATGTTTTGTGAAAAGTTAACTTTTTGTGTTTTATTATTATTTAGTATTAGTTTAAATATTAATCATTATAGTGATATGCAATTACATCACAAAACACTAAGCAAAATCATAAAAACTAAGCGCTTTAAGATATCTGATACCAACAGGAAATGTCATCTAATACTAATGAGGGCATCATTAGTGGTTACTCTGAGAGAGACCTTTTCTGGGTTTTACTCTGCTCCATTTACAGGAAATGCATGATGTTTCATATCTGGGAAAAATGCTGATGCTAAAAGCGTTTCGATTTTACATTAAAATTACAGCGTTTTTGAACTTAACAAATTAACTCAACAAACTGATGTTTTAAAACTGACAGAAAACATTTTTTGTGATAATATAGTTTTCCTCATGTTTGATAAGTGGGCTGAGGCGTTGTAGACGTCTCCCTGTGTCAATAAGGATATGAGGAACAAACTGTGAGTAAAGCTGGAGTATCCTTTGGTCATGTGCCTTATATGAGCATAGCATGCACACACATACACACACACACCCACACACGTGTTGGGTTTACATGTTTTATGGGGACATTCCATAGGTGTAATGGTGTTTATAATGTACAGACTGTATGTGGTATTGCCCTACACTGACCCTACACCTAAACCTACCCCTTACAGGAAACTATGTGCATTT